>PVKZ01005743.1:0-47060 GCA_004027375.1 Macroglossus sobrinus
CCGTCTGTCTGTCCCCCATCTGCCACCCGCTCTGCCTGCAGGACGAACACCCACTCCCCCTTGTTCTCCTGAACGGAGCACCTCGGTGTTCACTGGCGAAGCCCCTTCCCCACCCTTGTTCGGTGTGGCTGGGTGGGCGTGGCCCCACCCCTTGATTTAAGAGTGGCCATGTGACAGGTCTTGGCCAATCGGCAGCAGCTTTGGGCCAGAAAAAAAAAATGAGGGAAGGAGGTCGGACTAGCCTTCTGGAAGGCGTCTGCCCCCGAGGGGGAGGCGCCTGTGTGAGGGTGGAGCCCCAGGACGGGGGAATAAGCTCTCAGCGACGGACGAGGGGCCACGAGGAGCTCCCAGACCTGGCTGGACACCCTTGGCCTCGAGCAATGAAACCCCCACATTCTCTTTTGTCGTCGCCAGTTTGAGTTGGGTTTTCTGCTCCTTGGAGTCCTAATATCCATAACTCGTGTGGATGAGGAGCCCGAGGCACAGTGAAATGAGTTGTCTGAGGTCCCTCAGCTGGTGAGCAGCCGTGTTCACGGACATAGGACGCCTCTCTGCGGAGGCTTGGCCCTGGGTGGCCCCTTAGGTCAGGGTGGCGACGGAGAGGAGCAGAGGGATGTGAGGGGCTGACGCTATAGAACTCGGCGACAGGCCCAATATGGAGAATAAGGGAGGGAAGCACGATTTCCGTGGCAGGGAGGCGGCAGTGCCACTCGTGGAGAACAAGGAAATACCAAACGAAGAAGAGATGGCAACGGGTTGCAGTTTGGGCACGTGAACAGGTGAGCCAGAGGGGCTGTGGCACGTTCATTCAGTCTTTCGACAAATCCGTACTGAAGGCTGGCTCTGTGGGGTGGGGGCCCTACACTAGAGTAATGGGGTATCTCGATAATCAGGGAACACTTCTGGACTCATGGAGTACGCACTTAAGGCTGAATCGTCATTGTATAACCGATCTTTGAGGCAATACAGGTATGCGTTGTCTATAACATGAGAATAAGAGAAAAAAAACCTGTGTCTCACTTTTCTCGCCTGTTACTGCTTCGTGTGGTGGTTGTGAAGGTTAAGCTTTTAGAGCAACGTGTGTGCATCAGGAGGTGATTGTGTATCTCGACTGTGCCGATGCGCGTGAGGGTGGTGATGATGACATCGCTGAGAGTGGAGAAACTGGGACAGGAAGTGTCCCAAGTCGGGGTGAATGCTCAACCTGGAGGTGAAATTGTGCTTATCACGGAAGATAATGATTCAAGACCTATGGACTGAAATCGGAAGAGATACATAGTTGAACTCTTCGTACTGACTATTGCAACATTGGATACTCTGTATAGTCACGTGTTAAGGAAGGCAAACTCGCTTTCAAGTACCCCAGCTCCTGTTACATTGAAATGAATGAGTCATTTAGCCGGGTGCCAGGGATGCAAATAAAAATGTGACACTGCCTCTCTCCTCCATGCAGCTTGTGACCTGGTGGTCACCAGGAGTGTCCACCCTCCTGCCTCCACTGAGTTATTCTTTGCACTCACAGCCCTCTCCTCATTGCCAGACAGGCATGAGCCTAAATAAGAAACAGCTGTGTTTCTTGATTTGCACACAGACACACACACAGTATGAAACCAAGGCCTGTGCCCGTAGCTGGGTCAAAAGCTCAGAGAGGCCCGTGGGGTCCACTTCAGCCGTCCTTTCTCTCCCATCCTTTATCTCCCGTTCAGAATGCCCTCAAATGTCCACCGTTTTTCTCATGCAGGTCAACACCCCTCTCTAGAGCCCACACCCCAGTGTCATTTCCAGGGCTCGATGTACGCTTCTGAGGATTTAGCAGAAGCTTCGAGGTTTCACTTTAAAGAGGCTGATTCAATTCTGAGGCAAGGAGCACCTTCTTCCCTAGTCTTTACCTGGGGCGAGAGAAGTGGTTTTACTCACCTGTAAAATATGTAAGATGACGGGTGTGGATATAAAAATATTTATGCAAAAAAAAATACATACATGGTTATGAAAAATGGCATTATACTCTACATCATGCTCTTTTTCAAGTATAAATATATTTTATATATTTAAAATATTTAAACACAGTTCTCAAAGGCTACCTACTACCCCATCTCAGAGATATCATGTAATTTTCTTATGTATTTTCTACACTTAGATGGTTTTCAGCATCACTATCATCTATAACTCTTTGAAGAACATCCTGGGTCTCTAGACTGTTGTTTTCCTGACACATGTAACAGGACGTGGCACTTAGTGAACGCTCACTGAGGTCTTTGTTCAGGGAGTGAGTGACTCTAGCAATTCAGTTTCAATGCCAGGCTCTGCTGTTGCTTTTCATACTCTGCATTATTCTATTCCAACAATTTAAAAAACCCAATAATAATAACTACAGTTATTACAGAATTGTGCAAATCAAGGTCATGGTTTCACTCTGCAAAATTTCAGTTAACGCGATACAGTGCAAAGTGAGGAGTCTGTAATTGCTTTGTTTCTTCAATTCAAAAGTTGTGCGTAGTTACTGTAGAGATCTGGAAAATGCATATGCAGAGAGAAAGAAGAAAGGTGAAATCACCTGTAATTACAACACCAGAATTAATCACTATTACACGTATTTATCTCCTCTCTTTTTATGCCTTTATTTTATTTTTCCAAAAAAGAGGAGAGAATACTGTACATATTATTTTGTGTTCTGCCTTTTCAATTAATAGGTATATTGTAAACATTTCCTCGGGTGCGTAAACATTTTTCTTTTATATGGTTTTTATCCGGTTCCTAGGATTACTTCCGGTGACGGTTGTAGTACATTGAACTAACCTCCCCTTGTTGATGAGTTACATTGTTTCTCATTTTCCCCATTATAAACAATGTAATCAAAGTAAAAAATTAGAAACAATATAATTAAATAAAAAATTTAAAATTTAATAAAAAATGGTAATCTATGCATTTTTAGTAGTTTTCAAATGTTATACTATAAACATGCATTGATTTATATATATATTTTAAAACCAGAGGTGCATGACACAGTACAGCTTGGTTTTGAAAAGCAGATCATCGGGAGAAAAGCAGGTGGGAGTTTTTCTGTGTCTTCCTTGCATTTCTGTGTTGCTTGAAATATTGACCACCAGTGTGTCTGTGTCTTCCTTTTATAATTAAACATAGACACGAAAGCGTGTTTGTAAAATCTAATTTACACCCACCGCTCAGACCTCATAGTGCCAGGAAGTAAGAAAGTGCTCCAAAAAAAAAAAAAAAAACACAAAAAAACGCAACAGGATGAGACACATCAAAGGGCCACAGGCGCCACGCTGAAAGGGTTCCCAGTGGCCGAAGCTGGGACAGTTCGAGGTGACAATACCACTGGTATCGGACCACAACCTGAAATAGAAAGGGGATACCCATGAATTGGTACTACAGGAATAAGTGGTTGACGAAATAGATAAACGAGGGAGAAGGGGAAGAGAAAATGCTTCTTTACAGAAGAATTAATTCCAAGAACCTTACCCGGATGCTGTAGCTCCCCCCACTTCCCCCCACACACGCATACCCGGAGCACGGGGAGCTGAGCTCAGAGACGGATTTCAGGGGTGCAGTATGGAAGGGGACAAGTAACTCTGCAGTGGAGACGTGGGTCAAGCACCACCTCGGCCGGGGGCGGGGGGGGGGGTGGTCAGTCAGCTCAGGTCCGCGTCAGCCGTGATGAGTCCTGGCGACAGCACGTGCCCTCCATATGACGTGATGAAGATGACACTTCGCCTCTGCGGTGTTCCTGCCCGCAGAGAGCCGTTCTCCCGTCGAGTCCGTACAAAGCGCCCGACCAGCCCTCCTCGAAGCTCAGCAGAAACAAGGAGGGTCCCAGAACTGTCGCCGCCCAGGGGAGGCCAGGGAGACAGGGCGCCTCAGGGCAGCAGTGAGGGAGTCTCGCTCACCGGATTACACCAGCGTCGGCTTCCCGCTTGTGCTAAATAATGTCTAGTTAGGGGAGACGAGGTGAGGGGTGATTGGGAACGCTCTCTGCTACCTTTGTAACTTTTCTGTGCGCACTGAACTATTATAAAAACAAAAAAGTTTATTTGAAAAAAAAATGAAAAATGCTGCCATCCGTAAAAATACTTATCAGCAAGTATCTTTCTATATTTAAAAACAAATTGCTCTGAGCCCTTTAAATAATATTTCATCCCGCTGGTATAAACGCTATGGATTAGAGTCATTTCTTCCGGCCCGCGGTGTGAAGCTTACATTCTTAATATTGAGTCTTCCCCCCTTTTCCGTAGGGCTGCCTGGGGCATGCGCCTGACGTCAGGGCTTTGTCTTAACTCCTGCCGGACATCTATCATCTATCTGATCCATCTGATGGGGTTTCTGAATGCAGCCAGGGGCCTCAGCCTCTGCTCGGCGTCTTAGCTGCCTGGGGCTCCCGGATGCTAGAATTAAGGCCGGATGGATTGTTCCTGGACACAGCCGGTGAAACTCTAGCTAGTCTGACCTTCAGGCCATCCGGCCTCGGTAAGGATGAGAGCTGGTCTCGTTAAGGAGTTTAGACTGCGTCCTGAAAGTGACAGGAAGCTTTTAAGTAAGAGAGATGCACGCTCAGCAGCGTGGGAAATGGATGAGGAGGGACAGGAGAGTGGCTTCAGGAGTAAATATTCCAGTGCACAGGCGAGAGCTTGGGTTGCTGAGGCCGGGGTGCCGCCACCAAGGGTGGGGCCTTCTGATATCACGGCAGTCACAGGACAATAGTACACATTTATAAAATCCTGTGGAATTCACACGGCACGTGCTTTTATGGCCCTTTAATGAATGTTTACAGCTCTGGGTGGAATTTCTATTTTGCTAATGTGAAAACCTGGAGTCATGAGACATTGAATTATCCGGGGCCGAGCAGCCCCATTTGACCCAAGCGTGTCGATTCCAAGCGTAACGTGCTCTCCGATGCAAAATGGCTGCAAAATGGTTTGCAAAATGACTTACTTACCCGCTTAACAATACAGATTCCTAGGCCCCGCCCTCAGGCAGTCTGACTCAGTTGATTTTTTGGGGGAGTTGGTGGGGGGTGAGGGGCTGGAGCTCTGTAGCCCTTGGGTGCCGCATGGGTAGGGGCTCGCGGACCCCCCTGTGGAAACGGGGGCTGCCGTGGGTCTCCGCCTGTTGACCTGATTCTCGTACAGAAGCAACGCCGAAGCGGGTGGTGGTTTTCTAAGTATTTGTCACGATGCTTTCCGAAGTGTTGCTTGTGGCACCATTTTTTTTCAAACTGGACAGCATCGCGGTGCAACTATCTCTGCTCTGTTTTATCCCTACCTGGCCCTTTTGCTCCTGTCCCGGCTCCAGCCTCTCCTGTGGTCAGCGTTCCCCGTGTCCTAGGCCCTTCTCCCCGTGACTCTCCGGCCTCCCCGACCTCCCCGACCTCAGCCCAGCAGCACCCGCCACAGGGTCACGACTTCATAGTGGAGACCTCCGCCGTGAGACAGAGTGAGCATGTTTGTCACCGCAGAGAGAGGGGCTGGGGGAGGCCGGCTGGTCTGCTGTTTTCCCATCGCCCAACCTCCAGCCACACTGCAGGCTGTGACCTCCGCGTACCTGTCCTTCCTCCTTGAAGAGAGCAGCTCAGGTGTCCATAATGACTCCTTGTCTTATCGGCCCCAGTAGCAGATTTTCTTTCTATTTTGTTTAGCTTTCGGGCGCCTCTAAAACTCGGTGGACTTCCTTATGTAATTGCTTTTTTGGTTACGACTCTCTTCGAAGGTCACTGGAGGCATGTGGCTCATTAGGAATTTTATCTGCTTTTCCATTGCTACCTGGAAATAAATGCCTGTGCACTCGGAACTCAAGTTACAGAAGAGAGGCCCCGGCTGATGGGGCTTAGGTGCTGGGAAGAGCAGAACGGGGTGACCCGTCATGTTTTACTCCCACACGGGTGTCTGCGGCTTCCACGGGCCCACTGTCCCCACGCCGTCCCCACGCCGTCCACGGGAATGCTCCTGGAAGGCTAGAAGGAAACAGAATCAGTTCGAAGCGAGGAAGGTTTTTCTGTCCCTGAGAGCTGTTCAAAAGTGGATTGAGTCCATCCACAGGTGAAGGGATAAAGGAAAGGTGGTATATGCGTTCAATGGAATATTATTTAGCTTTAAAGAAAAAAGAGCAACGCTGACATAAGCTACAGTGTGGATAAACAGGAAGGATGTTATGCTGAGGAAGACGAGCTGGCCACAAATACTGTGCGATTCTGTGAGGTGTCTGGAGTAACCAAGTTCATAGAGCCCGAGAGTAGAAGGAGATAGTCAGGGACTGGGGGGCTTGGGGGACGGGCAGTTACCGCCCAGTGGACACTGGGTTTCTGTGTGGGATGAGGACAGGAGATCGGTGGGTCGCCGGTGGTGATGTTTGCACAACAGTGTGCCTGCCCTCGATCTCACTGAATTGTACACTCGAAAATGGTTCAAGGGGAAAATCTCGTGAGGTAGACTTTATCACAATAGAAAAACGTGAGTCAACAGCCCTGAATTGAAAGGCCCCTGGGACAGTGGACGTGAAGTGGCTCTCAGCCGGGTCACCACGTCGGCGTGAGCCTGCCTGGTTGGTAGTGGTCTTTGGTTTTATTATAGAGACGCAGGGCCAGAAGCCGCAGTCCTACGTGGGAAGGGAGAGTCTCGTCACTCAGTGTAGAGACAACTAGAGGACAGAGGCAGGAGCCCAGGTCCCCGTGGGAAGGGAACCTTGTTTGCCTCCTCCAGGCTGGACGTGAGAGCCATAGGGTGGCACCGTCCCGAGAGGGCCCGTGGTGCTGGAGAAGGATTGTCCCTAGAGAGCCTCGCTTCTGGTCTTGTAGGTATCCATCATCTTGGAGCCTCACTGTCTGCATCCATAGGATGGGAACAATGCCTCCTTTGCAGAAATAGGTCTTCTGTGTCCACAAAAGCACCTGCTGCATAGCGATCACCCACACAAGTGTTTGCTATCATCATCCGTCTCCCTCAATATTCATTTTTTCTTACTTTTAAAACATATTTTTACCATGATTGGTCTGGCAGCCATGTGGTACCTGCCAAAGTCATCTCAGCACCCAGGAAATGGAGTTGACTCAGCAAAAGACATCATCCGTGTTCTGGCTGACACGCTGATGTAACTTGCACTATTTGGGGACATTCTGGAGTGTGTCACAGAAGGAAGCGTGCTTTCATCGAGAGCCCTGTCAGCCTCTCAGTGGCAGAGCTGAGACTTAGCTTCTTGACCCAGAACCCCTGGCACAACCGTGTGGCTTGCTAAAGTTTCTTCCGGTTCTCTCCTAATTGCCCTGATCAGAGACCCATGTGGGAGGGGCCAGGCACTGCCTCACCAGCATCCTGCACATTCGCCAAGGGACAGCTTGGAAGAAAGGGGGGTCCAAGGCGACCAGGGCAGACGAAGGCAGCGATGCTTTTTCTCTGACCGAACCGTCATGAGTGGGAGGCCGTGGGTTGAGCTCCCCTCCTGCACATCCCTGCCTAGAGCGACCCAGGGCTCGGACTGATGACCCAGCAGAACGCGGTCAAACTTCCCCAGGGACGTGAGGAAGAGACACACTAAACCGTGCGTCCACCGTTCCCCGTCAGCAGAACTCTGGCTCCGTGGAGGAACCTGACAACCCTCAGAAAGGAAGTCTGGGTGTGTGTTCACACCAGTGTGAAGCACCTCTGCCCATTTCCCCGCTGAGGTGCGTGTGGCAACAGCCGAAAGTGACAAGAGCCCGCAGGTGAGGGTCGCCCAGCCTTGGCCCGTCCGAGTTCCAGGCGTGGGTTCTGCCTGCTCCCCACCTCTGCCTGCTCCCCACTCTCAGGTGGGGGTCGCAGGGGGAGGGGTGCTGCACTGTAAGCCACTGATTGTCTTAACATGTGACTCACCATTTTGCCTTGTGCCCCCCGCCCCCTGCCCCCCGCCATCTCAGTGTTCGATAGAGAAGTTTGCTTAAACCCATTGGTGACAGAAACTCAATTCAAACTAACTTAAGCAAAACATGGGAAAATGTAGAGAAATCTAAGGGTGACTCTAGGTAGATGAGTCCAGGAGCCCAAATCCTGCCATCGTGATACCATTTTTCACTCTCTTTTTTTCTCTGTATTTCTTGGGTTGCCTTGATCCTCACTCCCTACTTGGTGGCAATGATGGCCACTGGGCCCCTCAGCTTGGTACTGTCGTCACGGTCGGCAGAAACGCTAAGCATAGAGGCAGCCTCTTTTTGAAATCAGTCCATTGTCCGATGACGCTCTATAGGCTGATGAAAACACTAAAAATAAGATTTAGCATCTGCCTTCAAGCTTCTTGTAATGAATTAGGCTAAGCCTATAAGGTACCTGGAGTTGGACTGGTTTGTAAGAAGGAAGAGAAGATAGTTTTAAAACACGATGTGTCTGTCTATGAGGTCTCTAGAAAGGGTCCGGGAGCTAATTGAATGCCACTGAATGCCTACCATCCGGACATACGGGATCCGGGACATGGGATGGAGAAAGGGAAAGAGGGCACTTGAGAATTCTTGCGACCTTGCTTAGGATTCTGAGGGGGACCACCTTTTAGGTACCGTTTCCAGCAGCGATAGTCAGTACTGGGCTCCAGATAGGGCGATCGAAATATGGAAACTCTGATCACCACACGAAGTGTGTGCAAACGACCTGCTAAGACTCCCACCCGAGACATCCAGAGTCGGACTCTGCGCTCCTGCAGGCATCTGACAGGTGTCAGGAGAGGGACTCGGGGAAGGAGCCTGCTGAGAGTGTGACCAAGGAGAAGGTTCCACTATGACTTATTTAATGATAACTATGTAATAATAATAATAATAATAATCATTATTATTATTAAAACACCTTCTAACTTGCTAAGGAACTCTAGAATCACAGGGAAACGTTGTAGAAAAAGCATTTTTCTAACAATACACATTCACGGTAGAGGATTAAAAAGACTTCCGCTCTGGCCAAGGTGGAGGAACAGGAAATAGATTTACCCTCCTGCCTTCCATAACTAGAAAACTGGACAAAATATATGAAATGATAGTTTTCAGATATTTCAGCCTAGAACCAAGACCCTGTGAGGAAGGGGGGAGGAGAAAGAGGTGAGCCTCCAACTGCTCCAGCTCGCTGCCTGGAGGCAATTTCCAGAATGCAGTGCCAGGGGCAGAACAGAGCTCAAAGGTCTGGTTGCAATGAGGAGCTAGATCCAAGGGAAGGGAGGGAGGTTGCGGCCGCTGGAACTTATGGGTCAGGGTATCCGAGGGGGGCTTCGGAGAGGGAGCGAGTGCCAGAGATCTGCAGAGGGGTGGCTCTGAGATTTTGGCAGAGCACTGATCTACATACACATGACGGGAACGTATCTGCGGGAGGAAGAACCAGCCATGAGCAGCTGAGCATTTCACAAGACGCACACAGGGCCGGGAGGCGTTCGTGTTCCCACCCTCCGGAGGAGAGAGACCTCCTGGTGGGGTCTTCAGAAGGAGGACCCTCCTTATTTAGCTCCACCTTAGTAGTGGGACTAAAGATGCCCGAACTAAAGGCTGCTCCAGACTCTTCATGAGAAGATTAAAATCAGGCCTCAAAAGAGTCCGACTGATTCCAGGTAGCTTAGCCCAGCGCCGTAATAAAGCTCCATACTATTTAGAGGAATATAACAAAATCCAGCCAACAGCAACATAGAATTATAATTATTTAGTCAAAAAGAACCAGGCATGCAAAGAAGCAGGAAAACACCACTCTTAATCCAGAAAAACAAAACAAAACAAAACAAAACACAATCAATAGAAACAGACCCAGAAATTATGAAACTCATAAATTTGCAAATAAGAACATTACAACAGCGATTTTAAGTGTACTGTTCATGTACAAGAAAATAAAGGCAAACATAAACATGATGAGAAGACACATTGATAATGTCAAAAGATTTCAATGGGACATATAAAGATGAAAAATACAATACCTGAAATGAAAAACGCTGGGTGGGGATTAATACTTACACAGATGCTGAAGAAGAAAAAATAAGTGAAGCTGAAGACAGAGCAACAGAAACTATCCACAGTGAAGCATAGAGAGAAAAAAGACTGACAAAATGAATTGAGCATCAGTGACTTGTGGACTATCCACATATGCATAATGAAACTGCAGAGAAAATGGTGTGGGGGTGGGGGAGAAAATATCTGAAGAAATAAAGATGTTCTAACTTTGATAAAAACTATTAACAGAAAGATTCAAGGAGCTCAACCAAACACCCAGCAGAATAAACATTAAGAAAACCATGCCAAGACACAGGATAATGAAGCTGTTAAAAATGGCCGGTGACAAAGAACATCTTCATATGAAAAGGGACACGTCACATACCTGGAAATAAAAATGACAGTGACAGCAGACATCTTGTCAGCAACGCGTGATCCAGAAGACAATGAAGCGACGTCTTTAACGTGATCCATTCCATATATCGAAGGACAATGTATGACAATAACGCAAAGACGAGTAGAAGGAAATGAAGTATGCTGTTATGAGATTGTTATATTAAAGCAGGATAATAAGTTAAAAAGTAGAATATGTTCCCTATAAGGGGCCACAATTTATGACACGGATCAAGCCCTGTCCAGACAAACTTCAAAGCACTTTTTTTTTAAAAAATGATTTTACTGTGCTCCAGTTCGTATCTTTCATTCTGGCTTTAATGAGTCATAAAATGATATTTATAATTTCAAAATTTAACCTATCTCTGTAGTTCAACATCTGCTCTGCTTTTATTCAACATTGCCAAGTAGCAGCAAAGGAAGTATTTTCAGCAGCGTGCTGGTCTCACCGAGCTAAATCTGGTCCTTTGGAATTTGTTGATGAGGATAAACCGTGTGAGAATTCCTGCGCTTGAAGTAATGCTGGCTTCGGGCCACTTCTATTTAAATGATGGGGTTGGAAGCAATGGTGTTTATAAAACGATTCTGCCATTTACAAACTGTACTATCACCTTCTGTGGGAGGAAATATGGAAGGTCTCTGTGACTTGGAGATCCCATACACCACTCACAGCGAAAGAAAGAACATCAGCTTGCCTGGTGCCCGTCCTTATTCATTGTGGAAGAAATGAGACTCTTGGAAACCACGATGGAAAACTCGCTTACTTAATAACTAACCCTTCTTGTCAGAGGAGTAGAAAATAATCCTGACCTCATCGATCTTTTTTTTTTTTTTTTCCCACCAATGCATCTCCCTCTCCAGGGCAACCAGTGTGGGTCACATTTGGAACTATGGGCTTGAAACAAGGGCTTTAAATAACGAGACTGCGGTATATCAGGTTAAGTGGCAAGTGGGTAACGTAGAGAAGAGGTAAGGTATACGGTGAATCAGTTCGTTTGGCTGGAGGCCCAGGCAGCCCAGCTTAGTGGTAAAGAACAAGCAGGGAATTCAAGAGACTTAAAGCATGTCCTAGTTCTGTCCCTGGCTCGACCTCAGGCCACGTAACCTCTCTGGACCTTTCTACTTGACACCAGAGTAGCAATTCTCCCCGTACAGTGCCTGCCTGCCGCTCGTGGTGTGCTGGATTGCCTTCTTCTTAACAAATACTAGTGTATTCTAGAAAATATTGGGAGATCCGATGAGAGCCAACCATAATATTTTGACTATTATTGATGAGGAGGAGTTAAACTAGAAACATCGAGTCGATATAAAGACACATACTATGTGAATGGCCTAAACAATACGAGGAGAAAGAGAAGAACTAAAAAGATTTTCGGCTTCAAGTGGTGGGTGTAGAGATATTTGTTTTAAGGCATACACGATAGCATAGAACTTGCCCGTAACAGTACAAATAAAATGAGAAATTTTATGGTGACAGAAATATAGCAACTGATGGGCAGACGCAAGCAAGCTGAAGAGCCAGCAGCGGGCGAAGGTGGGAGGCAACTTGATTTGCATCTCAGAACCTCCGAGAGGCTTAGAAATCTGCAGCCTCTGTTGCTTCTGGAAGCAAAGGTTCAAAACAGAACAACTGTGGGTGAAAGTCTCTTTAGGCGAGAGAGAGAGGGTGCCCTCCATGCCAGAAAACTGCCCCTCCCCCCGCCCCCGACCTGGGCTGAAGACTCTTCTAGAAGAGAATTCTTCACGAAGATGAATCTGTTGGGATACCAAGGGCATGAGTGCCGAGAGAGAATTTGGGAAAGTTTGGGAATATATTAGTGAAAAGCGTATAAAAAATCTTATCAAATCATAGTACTATATACTCAGCAAAAAAAAAAAACCAAAAAACAAAAAAAACATAAAAAAACAAAAAAAAACAAAACAAAACAAAAACCAAACAAAAAAGCTCCCACACTAAAATAACTGCAGAAAAGAAAAAGTCAGCACAGTTCACGAGGTGTCTTAGACGTCAACCGTGGTTCCGTTTCATCATTAATGTCCTGTCCGCTGAATATTGATTTTACCCGACTGTCTATATTGGAAGGATGGTGAAGGATGGCAGGTAGAAATGGGAGCTGAGTAAGGACTACTGAAGTTAAGACTAATCTGAATATTTCCTAGTAGGAAGTCAACAGATAATGCTAAAATAAAGAATCAAGCAGAGATATTAAGACTTGCTTTTAAAGATAGAACATTGGAGATAAATAGGAAAATAGCAATTTAGAAGCACTGGTGGTGGTAACTTCAGGGCTGGAAAACGGCTTTATTCTTTGTCACAAGTATTGTAGGACGATTTGACTTTTAACTGCATGCACTGTAATTTTGCTACAGTTTTAAAAATTCCATTTAAAAAGTAATGAGGGTGTTATGTAAATGATGGAACTTTGGAAGATACTAGCCTGAAGACTTTTAAAGACAGTCTGTGAATTGATGTTAAAAAAAAAAAAAAGGAATTAGCAATCTCCATTTCTATTTGTTTGTCCTCATAATACCCAGATGGCTTAAATGATTATTTAAATGAGAGTGAATTGTTCTGAGGAATGGTGGTCTAGAGGATTATAGCATGGGGACTTGTTACAGGGTTTCATAAAGCAGGGCTGGAAGACACCTGGGACACTTGAAGACCAAGTATTCCTTTGTAAAGGCACACACACACACACACACACACACACACACACACACACACACACACACACACGTTTTTGCCTAGGAAACAGGCGTTTCTGCAATGGCTGGGACCAGGGTGCCTATACCACAGCTGCAAGGCTTTACTAGCTCAATTTCACAATGCTTGTTAAATTGAAAATACAAGAGGCGTGTGTGGGCATCTATCATCAAACGAGACGAAGCATGTCAAACATCCGGTACTGAATGCATCTTTGCTCCCTTCTCTCTCGCCCATCGCCATGGGAAAGGAGGTGAACTGTCCATCACTCTCAGATCGTGACTCAGCATTTCTGGGGGTCCTAGAACCTGGGACCAGAGGGATGGTTGGCAAGGGAGGAGCTTCTTTGATAAAGCAGAGTCTGATGGCTAGAAGGCTCTAGAATTATATCAGAGAAAATTAAAAAAAAAAAATTAATGGGAAACGACTAGATTTTCTACCCAGTGGTTTGGAACATTCCAGAGCCAAGAGAAGGTCTTTGTAATAATTGGGGCCAGCTGTGAGCCTGAGCAGCTCAGGCTCAGCCCGATGCCAAACCCCAACTCAAACTCTTCCCGGAAGAGCCTCCTCACCGGCCCCAGACATCCTGTAAAACATCAGAAGAAGGTCGATCATGCTCTCCCTTTTATTCCACCAGAATGTTTTCTCTCCTGACCACCGATAACCTTTCTGGTTTTCTCTGGGGCTTCCTATCGGAAGATAATGCTGCTTGATATGGTGCATACATGGGAGAATTCTTTAAAAAAAAGAAAGAAAGAAAGAAAAAACAGCCTTCATTAACAACTTTCCATTTCACTGGGATTTGTTCTTGGACAGTGGCCCTTACCCACAGGCCACACCAACTCGCCCATAAGTCACATATTTGTTGGCCAGTAAAAAATGAGCTGCCCCGACATCTCTCTGAAGTGGAGCTGAGTGGCTGGGGGTGGGGGAGGAGGCGGGGTGGGGGGGCCTTTTCCTATTTTCTCTGTGGTGACTTTTGCATTTCGATGGAAAGATGTGTGAGAATTTCCTAGTCTAAAAAGAAAGTACTTAAAACAATTTTTTTTTCAATGGATGGCTGTCTTTGTTTGCTGCCTGGTTTCCCTTTGCTGCAGAAGCTCCCACACACACGAACTGACCTGTAGAGAGTGGAACTCGCTTCTCTTTCCAGGTCATTTATTATGTTCTTTTTGTCGAATCGTAGCTCTCTGGAACTGTATTAAATCACAGGTCCTCCCAGCTCATGTTTCTCCTGCTTCCACTTCAGAACTGTTTTATTTTATTTTATTTTATTTTATTTTGTTTTATTTATTTTATTTTATTATTTTATTTTATTTTATTATTTTTATTTTATTTATTTATTTTATTTTATAATTTTATTTATTTATTTATTTTATTGTATTTATCTTATTTTATTATTTTATTTTATTTTATTATTTTATTTTATTAATTTAATTTAATTTTATTTTATTAATTTTATTTATTTAATTTAATTTAATTTTATTAATTTTATTTATTTAATTTAATTTTATTAATTTTATTTATTTTATTTTATTTTATTTATTTTATTATTTTATTTTATTTTATTTTATATTTTATTTTATTTATTTTATTTTATTTTATTTTATATTTTATTTTATTTTATTTTATTTTATTTTATATTTTATTTTATTTTATTATTTTGTTTTATTTTATTTTATTTTATTTTATATTTTATTTTATATTTATTTTATTTTATTTTATTTTATTTATTTTATTTATTTTATTTTACTTTATTTAAGCTACAGCTGGGAGAGACTCCCAGTAAAGCCACACGGCATCTTGCTTCAGTGGCGTTGAGTCAGCCGAGCCGTAAGCGCTGCGGGGGTTTGCTGGTTCCCGGGAGGAGCTGGCCTGCTCCTTCTTCTCCCAGCCCTGCCTCCACCGGTCACCTCGTCGCAGGAGGGGCAGCAAAGCCACGGCGTTCCTGCCGTTTGCCGCGGTGACTAACTTAGGACTAAATGTAGAACTCGCTGCATTCCTGAGGTTGACTCATTTCCATCCCAAACCCTTGGGCCGGGGTTGGAGCTCAGCTCAGGTCTGCCAGGGGCTGCTCCTGGGAGCTGGCCTGGGACGGACTTGGCTGGACCAGCCCAAGGTTGTTCTTCATCTTGGGGACTTGAACCTAGCTTGTCAGGGCAAGTTGATTTTTTTTTTTTTTTTAAAAAGGCTTAGATAGCTTGAGAAGGGAAAGAGAATTCAGAGAAGCATATTCTGGCTGACTCTGAGACTCACCTGGGTTCCTTGGTCAGCAGAAACGTCACCTGTCCCAGACGGCCCCAATGTCAGAGGCGCAGCAGGAGACAGGCCACCTTCCGAAGGGCAGGGAGCTCACACCTGACTGGATTCCCCAGATTCTCTCGCTTTCTGCGGCAAGATTGGTTTCGAGGTGCAATGATATTTTTCTTACGGGCATGTTAGCCTTTTTACTGAATAATTCAACCATGAGTAATGGAGCTCGTACCCCTGACCCCTAGCTGGCCCCTATTTGGGGAAAACATACTAGTTGGATAGGTCACGGGTCTTTGGAATAAAATATTTGTACCTGATGGACATGGAAGTCTTTTGGAGCAGAGTGAGAGTGTATTTGAGCTTAGATTTAGTTTTGTCTAAAACACAAATTAAGTTTACTGGTATTTGATAAATAGATTGACACTGGTCTTTGCTCTTAGCTCACATGTCAGAAGGCTGGGTGCTCTGGATGATGGAGGAGAAAAATCTGAGGCAATCTCATCATTTGGAGAGGTTAATAGCATCACCGTAATTACTTGCTTTGAGTATAGCAGGACACACAGCAGTTCATGTGTGACAGCTTGCATGGGTTTACAGATTTTATAATCTGGTTTGGATAAACTAATCCTGATAAAACGGGGCTAATGGCATGAGACTATTTCTCGAACGGAATCACCGAGTAAAGCGAATAACAAAATTCAAGTGTAAGTAAACAGCAGGAATACGGTACAGCAGACACCTCGCAGTCATCTGCCACATGTGGTAAAAATAAGGCCGCTCTAACTTACCACGTGGTCTCCACTAAACATTCTAGAGAGGGCAGAGCTGTGGTGGTTTTATCTCTATCTCATCCCTTCGAAATTTCTATTTTCATAAATATTTTTTAACCGATATAACACATTAATGGAATTTTATGAATAAATAAACATCGCGTGAGTGAGCATGCTCAAACATTTTTTAAAATTATTGTTGGGATGTGCTATCAACACAAAAAGTAAGGCAAAAGAATCATCCCTTATGTCTCCGAATTCACCAAAAAAAAGCGAGTGAGAGCATGAAGCAAGTTCTGTCCTTCTGCGGTCCCAATCACGTCAGGCTCCCACCTCTGAGGGTCTGTCTCTAAGACCCTCTAAACGGCCACCTTTAAAAACGTTATGTTTAATCTTATGTGTGAATGAAACCTGGGAGGCTGTGGAAAGGAGGAAAGTTCTGGACTCGAGAGCCTGGGCATGAGGCTGAGCCCTGCAACTTTCTAGCTCTGTAACCCCTGTGGTTTCATTTGCTCATCAGTCGGATGTGGGTGAGTGACCTCTCCGAGTTGTTGTGAGGACTGGATACCAGGGCTCTGGCTCGTGGTGGCCTCCTCCTCACCTGCTCCCTCCAGTGTGTTTTAATTATAACTCATGAAAGTTAACTCTAGAGAGAGAGAGTGAGGTTGGTCCAAATATGTCCACTCGGAATCCCATGAGAATAAATCATAACCTCCAGCCCCCAAATACTCACGCAGACACCCCCACCCTGCTCTCCCCGAGACTCCTGAACTGAAATCCTCCCAGCATCCAGCACGAGCCCCTCTAGGACACCGCCCGCTGCCACACGGCATGCCCGGTTGCCACAGCTCTTGGCAGCACCGGGGGTCCACGTCACTGGGAGCTGGATACTGAATCCCATCCCCCAGATCAGACTCTTCGGGGTGGCAGTTTGACTAAGTCAATCAATACAAAAATGTCATTTTATATTTGTAAATTAAAAAAAATGCTTAGTACATGCTACAAAAATAAATAAATAAATAAATAAATAAAACTCAACAAGCCCTCTTGGCTGGCGGAAACACCCAGAAGCATCTGTGATTATAATGGGAGCCGGAAACCCTGTAAAGTGGGTACTTCAGAAGCAGAGGTGGATATGAGAGTGCGACAGCCACAAAAGGAAGGAAGCGTTTTTAGAATGATGAGCGACGAGGTAGGCACCAGATGAGAAGAGACACTTCGCCCAAGAAGACACTCAGGTGGCAAATACACACAGAGAAAGGTGCTCTCCCTCAGTGATCATGAGAGACAGACAAATTAAAGTCACTGTGGATATAACTGCCCCCTTACAGAATGGCTTAAAGAGGAAAAAAAAAAAAAACTGAAGACAATGATTGGCTGAAAGAGGTAAACTCTAACACTTTGTTGCTATGGCCCCTTCGGTAGGGCCAGTTCTGCCAGATTTTATAAAGTTACATATGTACTTACCACATGGCTCAGCAACCCCATTTCGAGGCATTTATCGAAGTGAACCAAAAACCAACGCTTTCACAAAACCTATACGTGGATGTTTGTAACAGCTTCACTCATCATCACCCTAAACTGGAACCCCAAATGTATATGTCCTTCAAATGGTGAATAGGTAAACCACGATATGCCCGTACCATGGAATATTACTCAGTAACGAAAAGGAACAAACAACTGATCTATACAATAACACGGATGACTCTCAAATACCTTTTGTTTAGTGAAGGAAGCCCGCACCAAAAGGCTACCTATAGCATCATCCATTTGTATGACATTCTCAAGAAGGTAAAACTATAAAGATAGTTGCTAGGGGTTGGGGACAGGAGAGGGGTTCACTACAAAGGGGCAGTATGAAGCGAGGTGGATGGAATTGTCCTGTGTGTTGTACGGTGGCATATACATGACCCGATTATCAAAATCCATAGCACCGTATAGTCCAAAAAAATGAAGTTTGCTGCTTTGCAAGTAAAAAAAAAAATCAGCCAGGTTCCCAGAGGCTTGAGATGGAACGCAGATGGAAATCTAGCAGAATTCACAGTGGATGACATAAGCGTGCTTAGTGGGGGGCGGGGGAGGGGGGAAAGAGAGGCAACGTAAGTGATTTTAAAAAATAGTTTCGCGTGGATACTTTAAAACTCAAGACAGAAAAAGATGGTGCACAAATATTACACTATCCTTTAGTGAGTCAAGTGGGTTTGGGTTAGCAGTTTCGAAACTGCTTTACCCGTATGCCAGGGTTGAACAATGAAGTAAATACACTGCGGACGATGAGAGCCAGGCGCCTTGCTGGTGGAGAGTTGGACTGGACCAGAGGTGTCAGCGTGAGCGCACACGTGTTTGTGTGTGTATTTGGTACATCTTCGGACAGATGAGGGCTTCTCAGCTTTGGCACTAGCGGCCCTGCCCTGCGCTGAGTGGTTCTGTTCAGCTGTGGCCTGTCCTGTGCCCTGCAGGACGCTTAGCAGCATCTGTGGTCTTCGCCGACAAGGCCCTCCCCCGGAGTTGTGGCATTCCAGAACGTCTCCCGATATTGCCAAATATCCCCTGAGTTGGGGCAAAATTGCCCCAAGTAGAGAACCACTGAGTGAGATACACACATAAGTAAATATTGATGGGAGTGTTTGTGTGGGTTAGTATTTATATATTATTTCCTAGCTCTGATTACTGGGGGCCTAGGAACAGTGACACCCCAGTAAGAAATGACCTTGCCTACGACCCAGAGGTGGGTTCTCAACACCGTTCTCCAGTATAAGAAACAAGGGGTCCTTCGAGACATGGCTGATGGCAGGGCTGGGCAGGGGAAGCACGAGACAAGCCTGCAGCATCTTGGGGTGCGACAGCACCCCCAAAGCTCTGCAGAAGCAGGAAACCGAAGGAGCTTCTAAGAGCCAGAGCTGGGACGGTTCGAGCAACAAGAGAAATAGCAGTAATATCGGATGATAATGCACAGAACAGAATTAATATCCGTGAGTCCCCAGTGTTATAAATGAATGAATGAAAAAAGATAGGACAACTCTTCCTTCCAGAAGAATTCAAGTTAATAAAGGAGCGAAGGCAAGCCTGGAATCCTTGGAACACGGCGGTAATAACTGCGACAGCTGAGAACCGCCCCTGAATATTAAAATTGGTGGGTGACAGTTGAAGGAGAAACGGGATGGTGGAGCAACCTGGCGGGTATCGCCTTAACCAGATAATCAGTGGTGATGTCACTGGTCACACACACAGTACTCTGTACCCCCTGATGTAATGCAGTGAGAAATGCATCTCACCTCTGAGGATTCCTGCCCCAAATCTATGACCTCTGGCCACCCAGGACACAGCGTCTCACAGGCCCAAACTGAGGGTCCGCCCGGGAGTGCGGGCTGCCGTTTACCGCCCTGTCACCCCGCGTCTGCCCCCGGCCACTCCGACGGGGTTTCACTGTGTCCGATTCACATTCCAGCAGGGACGCCTCAGCTCGAGCCTGGATTCTAGAAGCGCTCATAAGAAATTCTGAAGGATGTCCTCGTTACCTTCTTGTTCTATTTTTTTTTTAGGTAAAGTCATCTCATATTCGTCGTTTCCTCCAATACGTAGCCACCGACTCTCAAATAGTTCCTGCTCAAAACGGGAGCCTGTTGGTCATTTTTGTGCAAAGAGGCGGGAGCCCCGGAGGCCGGCTTGGCCCCGAACGGTCTACAACCCTGAACTGAGCTGCTTCCTTCTCGGTGCTTCGGTGTCCTCGTCCGTCAAACAGAAGGGTCGTGCTGGGTGACCTCTGGGGGCCTTAGAGGATGCTCTGGACGGGCGTGCGTCCTCTCGCCAGGGATGCTGTGGTCCACAGACACACCACACAGGTGCATTACTCAACCCCGCTGCCTTTTCACCGCTCGCTACGACCTGCTGCGGAATCCGGCCACGTGGCAGGTGCACAGGGCAACCGAAGGTGGCGTGAAGACCAGCACCCCTCTGTCACGTTCAGAGGTGGACGCCCACGGGGTCCAGCAGCGCCAGAACGGGGCCCGAGGCCCATGCTTGGAACAAATACCTTAATGCCCACATGATGTCACCCGCTGAGGGGAAGGCCGATCTGATTAGAGATGAGTGGGCCTGCGGTGGACGCCGGGGGCCAGCTTCAAGGTTCCCCTCGGGCCCGCCCTCTGTCGCCTCCCGGGCAGGCGCCCTGATCGACAAGGTTTCCCGAGGTGCAGTGAGGTGAGGAGGAGATCACGCTTCACCCTCTGAGCTTGGCTGCGACCATCCACAGAATGTTCCAGAAAGGCATTTTAAATTCATCGCCAAAGAGACGTCTTTGTTTTTTAATTACTATCAAGAGGTGGACTAACACTCCTGAGAAGGTTCAAACCCAGGTTGT
The DNA here is from genome assembly GCA_004027375.1 of Macroglossus sobrinus. Lineage (NCBI taxonomy): Eukaryota > Metazoa > Chordata > Mammalia > Chiroptera > Pteropodidae > Macroglossus > Macroglossus sobrinus. The sequence goes on from PVKZ01005743.1 coordinate 20,412, forward strand.
TCTGGGTCTGCTTTAGCAAGTAGACGCTACTCATTTAAGGCAACGCATTGCGTTAAAAAAAAAAAAAAGCTTCCTCAGTGTCAGGAAAATTGTTATCATTAGGAGGTTAAGCTAATTTGTCTGTGCTTTTGTTTACCTTTTAGTTGGTTGAGGAAGTTCTTTCTTCAAAGACAACAACACAAAGAGAAACTTCGGCCAACTTTACGGATCACAGATGCCCCAATTCAGTCTTTCAAATTAATTCATAATGGGGAAATTATTCGTTAACCCTCACGAGCTCCTCGGCCAGGGGTGTCCGTCTGCTTCTTCGTGGCGTCGGTCATCTCTGTCCACTCGTCTTTTACTGTCATCTCTCTGTTTCCTGATTCTTTCCTTTTTTCTGCTGACCCTTTCTTCCCACTTGAGTTTCTAGTGTTCGCTCCTCGTCACGTGTCCCAAGCTTCGCTGCTCCTGGCAGTTCACAAATGTCACGTTTTTCCCTCTGCACGCGTCATCGCACGAGGAGAAGGACCCACACGTGGTCCGGTTGCCTTTGAATGTCCCGCTGTTTCCTCATCCGAGTAGCGTGGACCGGTCACTCTGAGTGACATCAAACTGTGCCAAGCCGCACGCAGGATGGGAAAGACGCTTGACAAGCTGGCCACTGGGCCAGGTCTGTGTTTTGGGCGGCCCTGGGTCACCTCTCTGGGCCTCAGTTTCCCTTTGGCAGTAAAAAGAGGCCGTTGAAGCCAGGGAACCTCTGTGTTTCCAGCTCTGACTTGCCCTGGTGTTGTGAAGAGGTGGCGTTTGGGAGCAGTTGGTATGATTTATAAGCCGTTTTAGATCAGCCACAAATCTTGAGAAATGCAGCCATCAGGTACCCCCGAGACTCATGTCATCTCCCCCTTTTTTTTTTTTTTTGGAGTGATTAGGAAACCATAGCTTAAGAATAGAAAGCCCTCAGTGGTAGTTAATCATAATTTAAACACACACACACACACACACACACACACACACACACACACACACACACAGCTAAGTTACGATTTTCCTTTAAACACGAAAACCACCCACAGCAAGTTTCGAGGCGAAAGCAAAGTCCACGAGAATGAACGCCTGTTTATGAAAATTAAAATGTTTTTTCGGTCGCTGGCTCGATCCGGAACACAAAAGCCCTCCCTGTTTTTGTTGCTAAGTGGCCTGTGATGTAAAGCTGCTGACAGCACCGGCCGCTGACAATGGCCCTGTCCCCGCTTCCTTCCCCACGTGGCCTGGCAGACGCTCATTTGTATGTATGGTTTCAGCCTGTCTGGCCAAAGGGACAGACACCCGTGGCGGACGTGGACGGCCGTCCAGCAACTTCCTTTCATCAGCGTGTTTACGAACGTTCTCACTCCTCCTGTCCTGTCCGCCGGGCCGGCCCGCCCGAGGGCACGCTGGTGGCCCTGGGTCCCCGTGGGCCGTTTTCACTCTGGGCTCACAAGACAACACAGATTTTTTTTCCTTTGGGATCACGCCATCCTTTCTGCTTCTCCCTCAGCCGAGGGATTTCGGAGATGCTCAGAACGTGACACCACAACAGTACGTTGGGACAGCAATGTCTTGCGACAGTGGCCCATCCTCGGAGTGGTTCTAGCTACATTTTGGCACCGTAGCGTGATGGGTGTCCATCCTCTTGTTTAGAAAGCTCTTCTTTCTCATTCGCAAGTGCCGAATAATCTTCAGGCTAACCGTGTGTACCCAGAAGCTTTGAACTAGTTTGTGTATTAGTTAGTGAGAGTGTACGCTACTTTTGGAGAAACACCCACCTTCTCGAAATGCATCTCTGTGCTAGATCTCTCAATAGCAAGACACAGTTCACGAAAATTTAGGAAGGATGGGGGTTGGGAGGAGCTGGGGGAAAGAGAGGAGGGGGGTAAAATAGCACGAGAAAAGGTCTGAAAAGCCAAAACTAAGTAACAAAACAAGGAACCACAAAGAACTCTGTCGCGTTTTCTATTCCTCTGGTTGCACAGGTCTCCTTGGGGTGCCCGAGGAGGCACCGGAGTGACAAGGCAGGAATGACGTGGTGGACAAGTGTCTCCCAGCGTCTCACGCAGCGACACCCTCCAGCAGTCACCGGTCGCGGATGCCAAGCGCAGGGGGAGAGAGCAGAGAGCCGAAGGGGCAGGTCGCACACCGTTGCTTGCTGGGGTTGGGGGTCGCCGTAGATCCCCTTTCAGGGGAATCCCAGGATTTCTGTCCTCATCTGATCAAAGAGCAGTGATTTTGCCAAGGGAACTTCATGGTCGCAAAAGATGTGGGGGCTTTGATACCTTCTTTTTATCCTAAAACTAAAGCAGACCCAAACGTGGCATCCTGAATCCTGTGAGAGCCACACCCTTTCTCTTCTCACCCCTCACGTCCCGGGCACCTGACCCCGCCAGCCCTGGAGGATTCGTGATCGAGAGCTGAGTCCACGCTTAGCCGCGCCCCCGGCATGGGTCTGCCCTGGGAGGGGATGTCCCTGGCAACTGCTGTGGGTGGGCAGATCGTGGGGTGCCACCGGCCGCGGGAAGGACGCGTTGGGGAGGGCTGCTCACTTAAGCAGCAAATATTCGTTACCCACGAGCAAAGCTGACGTTCGGCTGTTACGCACCAGTAATGCTCCGTCAACTGGTTATGGAAATATCTAGACACTCCCGTACGGGTTAGTACGATGTCACCACGCCCAGCCTTACCTGGGCCGTCCCTTCCTCGGCTCCCTGTAATTCTCTAAGGCCAAGCTCCCACCAGGTGGCACGTGGCCTCACGGGGGTGCCCCGGGCAGAAAGGCCGGGGCCACCGACATAGGACCATGATGTCCGGGCAGCGAGCTTATCGGCGGTCAGCAGACGCACGAGACGCTTCGCTGTGTCTCGCAGGGTCGCCCGGCTGCGTCACAGCCACCGTGGAAACGCCTCTCCCTGGCCCCGGGGAAGCTGGAGACGCTTTGGGGAAACCGATCCTCAGACGTGCACAGCGGGCTTTGTCATCCCATCAGGCTTCCAGGGACGGTGCCATCGGGCACGATCTCCACGAGACCACTGGATGCACCCGAGGGACCCTGTACCCAGCTGCAGCCAGCACCGTGACCTGAGCCGAGGGCACGCCCCTGTCGCCTGGACTGACAGGCCCTCTCCCAGCGGGAAAAGGGAACAGGGAGACGAGGGGTCCTGAGAACGCAGGGGAGCGCTCTGCCTCAGCGGGGGTGGGGGGTGTCGGGCGGATGGATGTTCGGGGGTCAAACGGGTCAGACTTTCTTGGGCTCACGCCTCCTCCTCCTTACGGGGGGACGTTCCCGTGAGCCCACCCAGGCCGCCCCCTGCGGTGAGTCCTGCACCCCACCCCCGACTTCCACTTTCTCTTTCCGTGCAGACACCCCGCTTTGGGGCCGCGTTCTAGCTTTAGATTTGTTAACACGACCCACTCACTCCAGCCCGGCGCTGCTGGGTTCCCATCTCCGGCCCCTGAAGCCCCAGCTTTGGGGTCTTGCGCTGTGGGTTAGATTGTCATCATGTCACTCATCGGCTCTCAGATTGGGGGCTACACTTGGGAAGCATGCGAGGACTCTCGAAAAATCCTGATGCCTGGTTCCTTCCTCCAATCCCCCCCGCAACCCTCTCCCAGAAATTCTGATTTCATCGATCCAGGGTGCAGCTGGACATTTTTAAATCTCTCCAAAATCCGCCGCCGGAATCCAGGGCCCCTGAGGAGGTGAACGTCAAAGACAAGCGCTCTGAGTCCGAGCCGAGTCTGAGACTCGGGGATCGAAGTCTCTGAGTGGAGGTGCCTTGGCCCGCACCAGCCTGGGGCCATGCCAGCGCTCTGCTCCCCGCCACAGGTGCCGAGCGACGGGGCCTGGGGCGGGATTTTGACAGCTCTCTCCAGGTGATTCCATCTGCAGCCGGGGTGGCGAGTCAATGGCCCAAACCCGAGATTTCCCGAGTCGTGGGCATCGAGCCCTCCCTGGACGTGGCGATGCCCAGAGGCCGCGTCAGAGGAACACGGAGGGAAGGTCGGCGCGTCTCCCTCTCCCGAGGACCAGCGGGGCCCGGGCGGGTGAGCAGCCCCGTGGCAGGCGTCTGCAGCCCCACACCCAACTCCCGGTGTTTCCCTGCCGGGAACGCCGGCTGGGATGCAACCTCAGGCCAGTCCCGGCCACGTCCCAGCGTAGCTTCGGCAGGAGTCACAGGGCTTGCTCGAGGAGTCTGGGCTGCTGCATTGGGTTTTTTTTTCTTTAAGGAATCTGACTTCCTTGTCTTCTTTGCGTAAGTACCCTTTGGCCTGTCCCCACACCCCTCCGCCTGGGCCACCTGCTTCCCGAAGCGGGCCACCTGCCACGGGGCCGAGCTCCACCTCGGTCCATGATCTGCAGGTGTAGCTGAGATGCGAGAGGCTGGAGAAGCCAGCCTACCCCCTTCCTAAAGGGGCGCACGATTTCCAGCTTCCCTCACCGTTCCCTGATTCCCCGTGGGCATCTCTGACGCGCCCAGCGGGCGCTGGAATTCACGGGCGCTCCGTGGGCATCTGCGGCCGGTCTCGTCTGATCGTCTGATCACAGGGCATCTGGGAAAGCCATCGAGTCCCCTTTGTAAGCAACCGAACAAAAACATGCCTTCCGGGAGAGGAAAAGGCCGTGGGCAGGGCCACCGGCCTCGGCCCGCCAGGCCCTCCACCCTTCCTTCTGGGGGGGGAGGGGGGCTGCCGGTCACGGGCCTTGGAGGCAGACGACTTTCGAGGACGGGCGAGGGGGCTAGGGCGGGGCCATCACGTGGGGTCGGGCAGGGGACACCCAGCACAGTTCTAGGGTTGTCACTGACAGCGGCGTCCCTTGGTCCCCGCGCCTGCAGCCACCTTCCCCGCGGACCCCCCCGCCGCTCGGCAGTCCCGGCAGAAGCTCTGGTCTTGGCTCCCGGCTCCTCGGGGGCCCCAGGTTCCAGCGGCCGTGCGTGCGTCCGAGGCGGGGGGCGCCAGACGGGCCCCTCGTTTTCTCGGGGCATATCGCGCGTTTGCGGGGCGCAGCACGGCGCCCAGGGTCTGTGTCTTGAGGCTCTGGGAGCCCGGCTGCCGGCATGAGTGACCCAGGTAGGGTGCCGTCCCTTCCATAGAACCAGGGAACGTCGACTTGAGGATTTCCTGAGCCAGGTCTGAGGCTGCGCCCCTCGCTCTGGCCGGGCTGGTCGACACAGATCCGCTTTGGTGAGCTGTGGAGGTGACTCTCCCGCTTTTTCAAATAAAGATCCAGTGTCCCTCAGACAGCAGCTCCGGGGGGACCCCTCGGTAGGGGGCACCTCTCTACGTCATGCAAAGAGCAGCCATGCTCCGTGCTCTGTGATCAGAGAGAGGCGATCAGCAATGGCTCCGTAGCACGCCCCGTCTGTCATCCTAGCTGACAAACGCCGGGCCAGGCGTGTCTTCGGAGAAGACACAGCGGGCTGTGTGCCCGTGGCGTCAATCCCTGCATCTGCAGGGCACGTGTGCACCGTTGCCTCACACAGCTCACCTTTAGCTGCTGGCGGTGAGATGCTGCCTCAGACCCCCACATGCTGCGCTGAGAGGGGGGTCCCCGGCGAGCGAGCCGCGTCCTCAGGCCGGCGGCAGATGGCTGCCCGGCCGCGCGCACACCTGTCCTGACGCTTCGCCCCTCATCGGGGGACATTTATTTGTTCTTCATGGAAACTAATCAATGTTTTCCGGGAGGCAGCTGTGCTAGCACATTGTTTTATTTTTACAGGCCCCTCAAAAACAAACAAACAAACAAATAAACAAACAAACAGACAGACAGACAGAAAAGGACTCTCTAACTGCTTGGCGTTACCTCGAAAGGGCCAGAGTCTTTCCTTGGGAGCCACCGACGTCTGGAGCGAGTAGACATGGCGGGGACCGTCACACTGGACACGGGCACCGCGTGTCCGCACAGGAGGAGGCGGCGGTGTGAAGTCACACAGCAAGTGACAGCAGGTGACACCCAGGTGCCCTTGCCTCTGTCACCCCGAGGACCCCGACGCCCACCCTGTCACTCAGAACAGAGCCCTGGTTTCCCCGGGCCTCGCCCACCCGAAGCTGCACCAGAAGGTGATGGATGAGCCGGATTTCGCGAGTCCGCGCCCGCACCAGCTACGCCAGGACGTCCTCCGTCCTGCGCGTCCCTAGCGTTTCCGGAAGGCTCCACGTCCCCATGGGCCAATCACTGTGCTGTGTCCACAGGCCTCCCTCCCACCAGACACACCTGCGGTGCTGCTGGCCCAGACCACGGCCCTGGGAAGCCGTGGACCCCTCGCGATGCTGGAGTCGCCCCTGAGAAAGGGCCTCATCCCCTTACGGTTACAGGGAGCTGTCTTCTTGGGGTTCGGGTCTCCTCTGTAAAGGTCTCACACATGAGTGTCATATGCACGGCGAGTGACCAAGTGTGGACATATTGTCCATAAAACAATATAGTGGGTGATAAACCCTCCGCTCGACTCAGATTTTCAAGGACAAGGATTTACTCTAGGGCTGAGCCACCCCTGGGAGTCCCCTAACCACCCCTGGGAGTCCCCTGCTGCCCTGCGAATGAGTTCTCTCCGGAGGCTTCTCCAGTCTTCACGTGAATAAGTCTCTTCTCGGCCCACCCCAGCAGCTGCCCAGCCCTGCCCGTGGTGGAACCCCAGCTTAGATGCAAGGTGGATCCCTATTACAATTTTCTTCTACAGCACGATATTAGGGTACTAAAGCACCCAGCTGGCCTGAGGGGAGGGCTGTGATCTGACATTTGCTATGAACATGCTCTAAGACAAGCCTCTGCCCTCTGTCCCTCGATTTTTCCATCCTTGGTGGCTTTCCCCCATCTGCTCTGGTGGCAGACAGGTGGGCCCCGGCTCTGTGGGGCCTGAAGCTGGGGTAATGTTGGCACCATCTTGAATAGAAAAAAAATTCCAAATGTCAACTATAAAGTCAGCACAAAAATGAGTATTGGTTTAGAATGGGAAACAAACAAACAAAAAACCACAACAGATTTTAAAGGTTAAAAATCTGAACTACAACAAGAGCATTATAAAAATTGTCATAATATTTTTTTGTTGCTTAGTTGCCTGGCGTGCCTAATGCCCTTTACACTAGATTTATTTTTATTTTTATTTTTTATTTTTTTTGGCTGTATACTTTTTAATCACTTCTTTACGTCCCTGTGATTTTATAACTGTCATTTCCTACAGTGATAATAGATAGATCATTCAGTTTTTCCTCCAGCGTGGTTGATGGAAAATCGTTTTTTTTGTTATTGATAGTTAGAGAAGTGTCTGTTGGTCTCACATGTTATCGGTCATGTCATGTATATGTTTAGGATTGGGAGACCCTTGATCAAATTTCTTTCCTATATAAGCGGTGAGATTTCAAGATGGTTCAAGTTGGTGCAAGTAACTAACTCATCTTGGACGCTCTTGGGATTGGGGACACTCATTATGGCCGTGGGAAGGTTCCATGCAAGCAAAGAGTCCTGACACTTAAGCCTCCTTTACCTCCTACCTTGGCTTCTCTGGAAACTTAGTAGAAAAATGCCCACTGAATCCCCTTCCCCTCCCTCCTGCTCCCCATCACTGTGCTTGGGCCGGGGCTGCTGTGTCCGCCACCAGGCCTCTCGCCCTCCAGCCCCGAGCCTGGGCACTGTCGTCAGCGCTGGCCGAGATGAAGACACGGGCATCGGGTCTCGAGCTGACTTTTTTTCCTGACGCTTAAAGCGCTTCCAGTTCATAAGTGGATACATTCAGGGTCCATCAAGTCGCTAAGCAAACGTTAAGAATGAATTAACGTTCTCACAGCGTCGTGCTCCCTACATCTTTCTTCGTGGACTGAGTTGTTTTCAAACCCTGCTGCATAGACCCCCACCCAGTGTTCCCACAGGGGCGCCTTAGGGGCCTTCTAGAATGAAGTCGGGGGCTGGGGGGAAGGTGGTGGGGTGCCCAGGGAGGGCGGGGAAGCTCAGCGGGGAGTGCTGTGGGCTCCCCCCGACCAACCAGACTCAATCAGATTCAACTGCTTTGTAGGGCGAGGCTATCAGAGACGTCTATTAAATGAAAGTGTTTTGCTTAAGAGAAATTTAAAAAATGTTACCCATCAGTTTATTTTCATCAGGCGCAGGTGTTATGCACCCTGGAATTGTACTTTTTTGCCATTTAGAAATATTATACATTTATTTGCCCGTGACTACTAATTAAAACACTTGCAGAAATGCAATTAAATAATTTTTTAAATTCAGTTTTCACTATTTTATCTTTATATGATACGTATGTCGGTTTGTTTCAGGGGTGCATTAGTTTTGCTTTACTTTGCTTTCAGTTTTCCATTCAAAATGTCATTGTTTTTGAGTAAGAGCTGTTTCGTTTCAGTTACTTAACACAGATACGCTGGGAATGTTGATAATTTTTTGTTATGACAGGCACACATCCACTGGTTGGCGTGTGATAAGTTCTTTTTTTTTTTTTTTTTAACTTTCCTTTTTAGCTCTCAGAGCTATTCCTGTATTCACCTGAGGTTTGTGGTTTGTCCTAGTATTTTCTCTGGATTTCTTTATCAAGCTCTCCATCTTGCCAACTCTCCCATTTAGGTGTTTGCTTTTGGAAGATAATTTGCGAGTGGGAAATGATTAGCATTTCTCAGAAGTTGTTGGTTACTTTGGTGCTCTATCTCACTCTCTCTTTTTTTTAAAGGTCATAGGCCATGTATTATCTTTCCCTCTTTCTTCTTCCTTATCTTCAAGAACCAGTCAGGAATTACATGCCTTAGGGAATTAGTAAGTCTATTTATGCCTTCACGAGTAGATACTTGGACGGCTTGGTACTTCTGATTTCGTTTTCCTTCCGGGTTTGTTTCTCTTCCGTGGGTTCCTTAGGAGCTGATTTTGGTTCCTTTTCTTATTAGGTAAGTTCTCCCTGGAAAATCCCACCCACCATTGCTCCAGCATCATGTGTACAAGGGTGATATCTACCTCCGAAGCTGTGACCCCTTCCCTTAGTTCGAGACTTGTGTTTTCAATGGCTGATGAGTTCTCCCCAGAAAGTCTCCCAGCACCTCAAACGCACCGTGTCCCATGGGAAACCATTCCTCGCCCTAAGGAATAAATATTTACCTCCACATACTGTGATAAACCACTGTGTTCGCTCTATGTTATTTCATTTTGGGTGAAGTAGACTACCAGTTCAACGAAAATTCCCTTATCAAGGCCGGCCAAATTCTAAATGACTAGAGCATGTTTAAAAGAAAAATAGCTATTATTAGAAGTAATCTGTTCTCCTCTGCTCAAGGCAGCCAAACCAAGCCATGGTTCGTGGTGATAAGGCTGGCCTGCCTTCTGGGGTCTAACAGTCAGCCAGTCCTCTGTAAGGATGCAAGCCCATGTCCACACTGTGCCATGAGCCCTATTTATACTACTATAAAAAATGGAACCGATTTCCTGTGTTAGAAATCTTATTTTTGAAAAAAAAAAATTGGAAAAACCTATAGAGAGACATGGCTCTTCGGATTGGAATTTGAAACCGAGTATCTCTTCCCAGGAGACAAACTTGGTGTGTGTAACAGTCTAGATTGTGTACCTTCCTTAAGCGCCATTCGCTGATCCCACAAATATTCGGGATCAGGAGAACAAGGCAGAGGAGGGCGCTTCCTTTCAGGAAGCCCGTCCACGAGTAAACAATCACGTAAACAGCGTGACTGCAGAGAGTGGTAAGAGAAGCAGGGAGGAGTGTGATGGGTGGGCTCGGGGGAGCTGTTTCAGTGGGGGAGTTGAGGGAAGGCCCCCCCCGCCCCCCCTGCAATGAGAAAATGACCTTTGGACCCAAACCTGAGTGACATGAAGGTGGCTACACAGAGCTCTGTGGGAAGAGCATTCTGGGCAAGGGACAGGGGGTAGGAAGGCGCAGAAGTTGGTGTATTAAGCAGAAGTTCTTAACTCAGAGTCCATGGACAGAATCCAGGGTTCTTGAACTTGAATGGGGGTGGGGGAGGGGCGGGGAGCAGCTCACATCTGTGTTTCCACGAACTTCTAATGGAAACTTAAGCGCTCCCTCCACTAATAAGTGTCGGCAAACACCCTGGAGGAGTATTTATTTGCAGCATCTGCGGCTCTGTCGCCCACAGAAATGACAGACACTTCCGTATCCTATGACAACTGTGGCGGAAATCGGCAAACGTCACTTGTGCTCATCACTTCAAAATCATGACAGTCCTGAGAGCTGCTGTTAGGTCCCGTTACTTAACGAGTGGATGAAGAGGCCCGTTCCTTACTGTACCACTAGTCTGATTTCTGATATGCTGCCAACCCTGTTTTGATGTCATTGTATCCTCTGTGATCTTGTGTGTTTTATGTTACGCATTTAAAAACTTTCTCTTGAGAGGCGACCCCGTAAGCGCGGTCACACTGTGGAAGGGAGCCGTGGCACGGGGGAGACTGCGGACTCAAGTGTTCGGGGAACGCACAGAACGAACGTGACCCCAGTGAGGGAGCAGGTTAGCCAGGGAGCTTGGCGGGTGGATGGGGCCGGGTCCTGGGGTGTGACAGGCCCGGCTAGGGAGCTGGGGCGATGGGACGTTATCAGAGGCTCCCGTGATTTTGATGTAAGTGTCAGGTCACTCTGGCTGCTGTTATGGGGGACATAAGTGTTCAGGTTAAGAGCGGAATCCTAGAAAGTATGAGAAGCTCGGTCGAAAGGGGATGGCAGGAGCGGACGTGTTGAAGGAGACCACGATTCTGAATGTATGTCAAAGGCAGGACCGATACAGTTTGGTGACAGACGGGTTGTGCGTGAGTGAGTGAGGAAAAGGACCTTTATAGCAATGGGGTCACTCGCTGAGACCGAGAAGCCCGGGGAGGAATGGGGTAGGGAGAAAGAGAGGGGAGCAAAGCTGTAAGATTTCTTTTTTGCACATGTTCGTTTGCAATGCCTGCTAGCCGTCCGCGTGGAGCTGGTGGGTAGAGAGTGTGGAGCTTGGAAAAGGGGGTGAGGACTGCAGGACTAAATTTGGGGGTCCCAGGTGTATGTACAGGAGATACAGGGGGACAGAATGAGATGATCACCTGGGCAGAGAATACACCTAGTGCCCCGGAGAGCCACGCCGAGAGGTGTGGGAAGGAGGAAGGAGCAGCAAAGCTGATGAAGAAGCAGCAGCTAGTGAGATGGGAAGATATGACGGAGGTTTAAAGAAATACCAGGAAAGAAGTCGTTGGAATTATAACACGTGCTTAGCACAGATGCTACAGAATACTTTAACAACGGGCTGTGTGTCATAGACAATGACAGAAGAACAGAGGCGGACGCTGGGACCCCGCCGGAAACTCTGGGCCAGCCGCGGACAGGGCTCTAGGTTAAAGGGCTTGACACGTGTGATGCCTGTAAGCATCGAACGTTCTCGGGCAAGTTGTTTGGCCGCTTTGCTCTTTTTTTCCGTCTTTTTTTTTTTTCTGTCTATAAATTGAGATCCCTACTGTTGACCCATTTCACAGGAAGACTGTGGCAAACCTCACATATCCACAAGAGAGAATGGATCGCAATTTGCTTTACAATATCCAGGTGTTAAGCACCAGGGTGGGGCCTCACCCAGTTCTGCGTTCAGCATGGCTGTTCCTGGGACCTGAGGCCACCAGCCAGGGTCTTTATCACGTGACTCTAATTGACCGTGTCTTTCTCGGGCACATCTAGCCTTTTTTTGGGGGCCTCCAATGCATCTCCCGAACCTGACTTCTCCAAGGGCCTCACATGCTGCCCCCTTTCCCAAATCCTGTCCCCCAACATGTAGTAAAATTGCTGTTTCCTATTCCCTCAGGGTTGATGCTACCGACACCTTGTCCCTCCACCCCTCTCCCACGGAGCCTGGGGGAGTTGCGGGGACGATTTAACAGGTAGAAAGGAGAGCTCTGACTTCACGTCCCACTCTGCCCCGTTGTCTGTAACTCACCGTGTCCCCTGTCCCCTGCCCCCACGGCATGGCTAGTCAGGTCCCAGTCTCTTCCAGGTGTGGCCGACTGTCCCATGTCATGAGACACAGACACGGAAAGGTCTTCAGACCGGGAGTGGACGAGCTGGGTTCTGATTCTAGCCACCACAAACCTCCAGCAGGTCGCGAAAATGCAGTCTTCCTTTCTTTCTGCTTTGGACACACACAGGTTCAGGTGCGCTATGAGGTCCTTCTCACCCACTAAGATCACACTCTGATATGAAAAAAAAAAACTTGGTAAAATGTTGGTGGCTATGAACTGGGCTGATACGTTTCCTCTTTCCAGTCACACGTTTGCATTTTTGTCCTGAGGAGTTTTGTCTTCCCTTATTCTGAAGGGTTGACTTCCGTGTCAATCATGCATACATGCTGGGGGAGGCCCGTGGAAGCGTGTTGTGTCAGGCAGCTGAGCCTCCAGCAGCCTCGAACCATCTTCTCCACTCAAATCCACGAGGGCTGCTTGTTTAAATGCAAGGCAATTGGGGACAGGGAAGAACAATACGATGACAAAGCACTAGACTTCAGACCCACAGAGTACATGCACCTCATCCAGGGGGATCAGTCGATGCAAAAATGAAGAACTGCAGATAACTAACTGGAGGTGAGCCCCTCGTCTCCTCCCTCGCCAGCCAGGAATGACCAGACGAGGGTTCTCTCTCGTGGACAAGTGTGGAGGGCTGAGATAATATGATACCAGATATCATAACTGTCTGTATTCTTGCTCTCGGAAAGAATCCTCAGCTCTCCACTAAACACAGAGGGAAACCTTAGCTTTTCAGAGGCTTCCTGTCTCAGTGTCATGATAGAAAGACTAGAAGCATCTTCAGAGTAAGGATTTGCAAATGCCACCGCTGTCCTTCTCTTTGCATCTCCAAAGTCATCCAGGCTCCGCCTGGGCACAAGTGGACTCCTGTGATCTTTTCAAGGATGGATTTTGGAGCCATTCCCTAATGTACAGAAGGTCTAGTGAGAAGCCCCATCGAAGAGGAAAATGCCCATCCCCCCTCCACTTCTCAAGACCTGGACAAGAAATAGCAAGCGGATTTGTCCAACACTGAGGAGTCTCCTTGGGGAGAAGTGAGACATCCACTATCTGCCTGGCTTTGGACTTCGTGGACAGAGTCCAAGGTTAGACAGCGGGTGTCTGAGAAGTAAGATATATCACTTAAAATATTCAGTTCTCCAATATGGTCTACAATTTAATTAGATGACAGAGTTGATCTCTTAGCTCTCGAAGAGCTCTCTTTAATTAAACTTTGCATTTCTTCTCTCCGCTCTGAGGGGGCATTCCAGGGTAGCATCTGGCTTTGCATACGCAGTCACTTGGGCCACCCAGGATGGTCTGGAAAAGCCCCACTGCTGAGTTAACTGAATTCTTAAATATGAATATCATTGACTCTTCATTTTTTTTTACTGATATTCAGAAACGCTCATCAGAGTTAACAGAACTTGCGTGTTGTTTTACTTGTTCGTTTGCAGACCATGTGAAAACTATCTGACTCTGTATAGAACTCAGATGTTGACTCGGTTCCTGAAATTTCAGTTCTTCCCTCTTTAAGAAGGTGCCGCAGTTCTTACTCTTGATACAAAATTATTTAACAGTTTGGGTTAGGGTTAAAAAGCTCGTGCTGATGTGTGTGGCATGACGTCTAAAGCTCAGGAGCCAGCATCCATGAGAAAACAGGACACCCATCACCCCTCACTGAAGTAAATAAGCCGCCACTGTAGAAATTACTTGAATTGAAAGTATCAGTGTTAATGTTCATGCTTAGAGTTAAGATAATCCATCCAGGGTAAGTAAGAAGGACGCCCAATTATGATATAGACATGATTCTCATGAGTGATCCTGTTTTAACTGGAAGAGGGTTGTGTACTCATTGAAGGAATCTGATTGACAAGCAAGAATGAGCAAACTGACTGACAGATGAGAAAGAAACAAAATGAGATCAGGACAGGTGGGCGAATGAAATGAATGATGGTGATAACTGTCTTGCTATGGCTCTGACTGTAGTCATTTGAACCTGCGTGGCCATCTTCTGCTCTGTTGAAAGGTACGTCACACAAAAAACCATGTTTTGGCTGAATTCTCTACATAGATATACATCATCCAGAAGCTTCCATCCAAACTCTTGGGGAAAAAATGAATCAGAACAACACAGGTATCAGATTGGAAAAAAATATATATACCAAAGTAATTTGGATTTTTAAAATCCAAGATTAACCTTGATGAACTGCTGTTAAAATATTACTGTAACCTCCCTGACAAATTTTGTTATAAACTGTTAATTTTAGAGTATGACGAAAGAAACTCCTAAAACTGGTCATTAAAAAGATTTTTTTTTTTAACAATTTGCAATATGAGATGTCTGGCAAAACTCTTCTTTGTTGTACCATAACCATTAATATGTCCTGCTTTAGGAAACTATTGTACAGCAAAGGCTAAGTCAGAAGGAATTGTGTTATAATGTGTATGTAAGCAACAGGAAATTGTAGATTGGAAAGGGTCCAAGAAGCTTCCCAGAGTTCGACTCTCGTTTTCAAATACGATCATGTGACGCGTTTGTCTTTTCTCCTCTCCATGTGAAGGCAGAGTAATTCTGGTTGCTCTGTTTTGCTGTGTTTGAGGATTTGCTTCTCATAACTAGTCATAACCATGTTGAAAGTTTTTCTTTCTTTTTTTTTTTTATTCCAGTGGGAGAAACAATGGCCTCTCAAAAGCATGCTTTGCTTCAGGGCTGACCATTGCCAGAATGATCTACATCATGAATGGACATTTGAAATATTATACAGGGAAATCTGTATGCGATGAGCTACATGTAGTAATGGTTGTCATGTCACTGGGTGAGAGAAATTTTTCAGCTTTCTTATCATCTGATGGGACCACGAGCATCTATACGGTTTGTCATTGACCGAAACATCATTGTTTGCACACAACTATACAAGCAAAGCTACAAATCTTCAATAGTAACAATTTTCATGTGATGAAGAACGCTGTTTGGCAGAAATTAAATTTCAAGTGCAGCTTTATGTCTGATTTTGTATATCTTTTGGTTTCCTTTTTTGTGACTTCTAGAGCACTAATGTGGCTTCAGTAATACTACTTCTAGTACCTGTCCACCCAAGTATACTTTTCAAGACACTATTCACATGTTCAAGCCTTCGCTTCCTAACTCAATAAACTCTTACACACAAGCAAAACTGTGAGTGAGAAATCCATGCATGTCATATTTAACTGTCTTGTTTTCTTGAAGTTAACGTCACGATATCATTGGATGATACATCGAACGAACAACTAATCCAGTGACTGCTTGAATAAGGAACAGGAAAACGCTTCCCTGTGTATTTACTACGATGCTCGCTGCTCGCTGCTCGTGAATTTTTGCAAGTGGCCGCACACAACGACAGGATCTGTTTACGAGAGGAACGCTTCCTGGCTGCAGTGGGGCAGATTCTTTTGAATGTAAAACTTTGACCATGGGATTAACGATCCGACTGTCTCAGCACTTTCCTCTTTTCAAACTCCTGCAGAATTTTTGTCTGCATAGCATCCTCGTCGGAAGTACAAGGACGGCGTGGACAGGCTCAGCGTCCCACGTGACTCTGATAACAGTCATTCTCTTAAAGATCATAGTGGACATGAAAATGCGATATTAAAAAACCAAAAGTCCCAGGTCCTGAGAATACATGTGCAGCCCAGGCCACCCCCCCACGGGAGACGAAGGTGGTGTCACAGGAATGGGACAGAGAGGCTGTCACCAAGCCCTAAACCCGGGTTTCTTTCTCTTCTTTCCGTTTCATCACTGTCATCATTTGTCCCCACCTGGGGATGGACCGATCCATGGCCCATCCGCTCCTGGCCTGGATGCAGAGGGGTCACGGCTCACCTTTCCCAGGTGGTCTGACAAAAAGAAGGCTCTGGAACTTCAGAGCGGTGCTTCTCACACTTGAACCCGCTCACAAACTCCCGTAGACCTGCTTCAAGCGCAGATCCTACCTCGGCAAGTCTTGAGCTGGCCCGAAACTGCATTTCTGAAAGTTCCCAGGAGCCATCCAGTGCCCTCAGTTTGTGGCCTGGCCCACGTTTTGAGAAGCAGGAGTCTAAGACCTGTTGTTTTCCTTCTAGAATTCACCTCAGAGGAGGCAAACTTTCCATCTTTTGCCCTCGGTGACTGGAAAATTGCCAGAACCTTGTGTTTGGCTTGGGACCACGGCATTGTAGCTTCTATGAAATGGAGCAGAGACTTATTAAGTGGATTAAACAGATTACGAGAGTTTTATTTCAATCCCAGAGAAAGCTAAATTTCACCAGACCCAAAGGATCTTTAGATTATAGGAATTATAATTCAGAACACCAGCATCCTGTATGGCACTGCCTGAAGTACAAGTAAACTGAGGAATCATTTTATTGATTAGCCTAACATCAGAATAGCAGCCATCCAACATCTTAGCTCTGTAAAAAAAAAAGAATTGCATTATATTATAAGATTTTTTAGTACCACTGGTTGATATGAAGTTTCTATCAACAGCTAAAGAATCAATATATCAAACTCTAGAAACCTTGAATTACTTATAATTCAATATATCGAACTTATAAATCAATGTATCAAACTCTAGAAACCTTGGATTACTTATAATTCAATATATCAAACTTATAAACCAATATATCAAACTCTAGAAACCTTGAATTACTTATAATTCTACTTGGTGGCACGTCAATAAGTTGAATGATTTAGAAATGGATCGAGAGATTTTATTCTTCTTTTGGGTTGGACTTGGCTGACTGCCAGATAGCTTATGTGCCATTATATATATTCATGGGTAGGAAATATTTGGATTTTTAATTAAATGCTTATAGTATTAAAAGAAACTGGGCAAGGTTCTCATCCTTCTGTGAGAACTATGAAAATCCCCTCGTATCTGTTATAGAGCAGTTGGCTGTCAGAGACAGAATCAGACTCACTGTGGTTTTAGCAGGTGGTGGATTCCTCTCCTCACGTAGCAAGAAGCCCAGAGGTAGGTGGCCTGGGACTGGTTCACCAGCTCAGCGAGGTCAGGGTTGCTCCCTTGGCAATTCTGGTCTTTTCCTCTCATCCTTATAACCAGTGTTTTGAATGCTTGTCTCCATTTTGTTTAGGTCTTCTTCTGGAGCTTTGTTCTGGTCGTTCATTTGGGACATGTTTCCTGGTCCCCCATTTTGGCTGCCCCCCTGTGTTCATGTCCATGTATTAGGTAGGGCTCCTGTGTCTCCCACTCTCAGTTGAGTGGCCTCATGTCGTGGGTGTGCTGTGGGTGCCAGTGGCACAGTCTTTCCTGGTCACCTGAGCTAAGAGCTCCAGGTATGTCCCTTGTGTGGACTGCGTGTGCTTACCTGTCCTAGTTGAGCCTTGGTTGCTGTTTGTGCATTGATGGGAGGTTTTGACCTTTGGGCTGATTGGTCGTGAGGACTGGCCGGTGAGGGGCCGAGCCCTCAGAGCAAGGTTCACATTAGCAGGGCTCTGATGGCTGCCCAGGTCTGCCCTTTGTGTGTGTTCTCCTCAGGTGCAGCCCTGGGTGGTGTTCCAGCTTGGCTTGACCAGCCACTGCGTGTGCAGGCCGGGGCCTCCTTAGAGGGACCCTGGCTCAGGCCAAGCTTAGCCGCAGGCTGTACACTGCCCAGGGCCATCTGGCATGAGACATCAAGCAATCTGCAGAGGTGGTTGCCACCCATGCTAGGCTTAGAGCTGCCTCGAGAGACCACGCCCAGAACCGAGGCCGGCTGCCATTAGTGCCGGGCTTGGGGCTGCTCAGCAAGACGCATAGGGCACACTTAAGGTGGATGCTGCTTGTTTAGGTTTTATGAGCCTTTGAGAGATTTTAGAAAAGTCCACAGCATGAGCTAAGGCTGCCTATTTGTATGGGAAAGAAAAAAAAAGCAGTGGAAATGGCTCAGGTGGGCCTGAGGGTTGGGAGGGGCGAGGTCTCAGGGAATCACCTGGGTGGGGCCGATGGTGTTAGTCATGTCGATGGAGACTCAGATATGGCGGCCCCCTGCGTCTTCTCATGGGAAGTGGAGACGGCTCAACAAGGGAACCACGGATACCACCAGCACTTCTGTCTGGAAGAAAGTTGCCCCTCCAACTCTCACCCTGATGCCAGGCAATTCAGTTCCTCCCAGCATGCCCTGGGAGCTTTTCAAGCAGCTGCCCCAGCGCTGGAGCTCAGAGTGATGGAGACCGTCCGTGGTGAGTCCATGCGCGGGCCCTGTAGGAGGTGCACCTAGGACGCCAGCTGCCCTCCATCTCGCTCAGCCGCAATCTCTGCTGGTTTTCATAGCCAGGGGTTCTAGGGACTTCTCTTCCTGCTGCTGGAACCCTGGGCTGGGGAGCTTAGTGTAGGACATGGGACTCCTCGGTCCTCAGGTGGAGGAGGGTGCTCTGCACCTGAGATATCCCTCCCGATTCTCAATCATCACATGCAGGTGTGGGACCAGCCTGTTCCACATCTCCACCCCTCCTACCAGTCTCAAGGTGGCCTCCAGTTCCAGGACTACTGCTCGGCTGGACCTCAGGTGACTCACAATAATGATTGTTCTGTAGTTTAGTTGTAATTTTGATGTGCTCGTGAGAGAGGGATAGTACAGTGTATACCTGCTCTGCCATCTTGATTTATATGCATTTCTTATCTTTTCATGGAATTAATTGTTGGCTGGCTGCTCTTAGGATGTTAGGCTCACCTGTAAGTGGACTTCTTAGTTTATTTTTACTTTAGGCAGTGCTGTGCAGGATGCTGGTATTCGAGATCACAATTCTTGGCCTGGTCCTCAGCACCCCCGGATGTTAGCCTCAAACGGAATAGGAAATATTTGAGCCTTCTTTTCATCATGTCTAGGACCTATGTTACTGAAGAAGTACTGGACTGTAATTACACAAAATTGTAATTTCAATAGAAGGAGAAAGTCTTTTAGTACCTATTTAAATATACTAATTTTTTAAGGCCTATTATAATGAGTTATTTTGCTAGAAGTTTCTGTGTTTTAAAGGCAATAGAGGAAGTAATTCAGAGATATGGCTCTGAAAGAGTTCAGATCTTGGGGCATCTGGATAAAAGGGAGACTTTTGAGGAGGGGAGGTCCTATCCGGGCCCTTTACATCACATTGTGTCGATGGGGCCAAGTCTGCCAACTTTACCGGTCTTCACAAAACCTGGCCCCACCAACACCATGTGATAAAAAATGATGTTGCCTCCTCCAGAATAGCTTCAAATACTGCCAGTGCCTGGGGTAGGAGTGGCGGTCGAGTGGCGAGGAGATGGCCATGAAAGAGAGGTGACAGACTCTACAGAGAAATTGCATTTGCTGCTCAATTTGCTTTGGAGGGCGAATCCTGATAATTTATTTCACTAAATACTTTCATAGGTAAAGACTACCATTTCTGTGGAAAAAAGGAAAAATTATGGGTGAAAAATCAGATTCATCTCACCTTTCTCACATAATAATTTTTTTAAAGAGAAAGTTGGGGAGACTCAACCTTTCTGCTTTACTTGGATGACACAGATGTCCCCACTTAATAAATACTATGTGGAATGTGTCAATTGCCAGCAATACAGTTTGTACCGCTGGCTTATTCTGATTTAAAACAAACAGACAAACAAGCAAAAACTGATGATGGCAATAATGGTGACTATATGAGTGCTGCTTTCTAAACCAAAAGCGTTTCGTCAGCAAATCAGTGGCAAAGAATAGGAACCAGGTATTTAAAGATTGAAAGAAACTTAGGGTAGTGTGAAGATATTGGGAATGGACAACAATTGGATCACTGCTTAAGCACATACAGTGGCAAAAAAATATACCCTTGCTCTCTGGAGCAACAAAGAAAAGGTGTCAGCTCATGGAACGAGAAAATGATGGGTCTCTACACACACCGTTTTGATGAGCCACACAGCTGGTGTCTGGCTCTGTGCTGCGGGTGGCATTTTGAAGTGCTCTGGGGTGTGTGTGTGTGTGTGTGTGTGTGTGTGTGTGTGTGTGTGTGTGTTGAAGTGCCAAGAGCTGTATGTTACTAATAGCTAGGGCTCTGGTGGAACCCCCCCTCCTCCCCACCCCGCTCACTCCCATCCCTGCCCCCCTCCCTGGCCCCCCTGCATCTGTGGCCCTCAGAACTCCTAGGAGTCATGAAATCATAATCTTTGCATTAAAAAGGACTTTAAAGATTCTTTAGTTAAGCGGTTCCTATTTAAGAATGAGGACCCATTTTAACCTTAAAAAAAATAAAGCCCCACGTGACAGTAGTTGTCCTTTTAATATGCATCCTTTGAGAAAATGCACAATGGCAAAAGCCTCCTATAAATTCAATAACATTCATAATTCATTTGTACTTTACTATTTATAATAGCCTCCAGAACCTTTAAAAAGGAATGTAGTATATGTACTTGCCACATATGGTTTTCATTTCTTCTAAAGCAACACTTGCGCTGTGAATTCACAGACCTCTTATAATAACTCCCGTCTCCGGAGGTCTTTCTTTCATTCACAAATTGGGAAACGCTGCTCCAAGCAAATGACCCTCTGATACCTACCCTACGACTCTCTTGTTGAGCTACCATCCAGCCTGCACTTGAAATCCTTCAGCGACGGGGAAACTCACTGTTTGAAAAGCTGTTTCCTTCTGTCTGAGGATTGTTCTGACGATTGGACCATTAGACTTCTTCGTTACCTTGAACTCTCGTCACCTACATAGCTTGCTCCTGTCCCCGTAGGCCATGTGGACGAAGCTAGTCTCCCTTCCACACGGCCCTTAGGCAGCGCAGGCGACATGCTTGTCCTTGTCTCCTCCAAGCGAAACTTACTTGGTTCCATGGAGTCTTTCTTCGGGTTTGTGTTGTCTCAAAATGGTTAAATTTCAATATTTGAAGTGTCTGGGGATGATACGACCTGCGAACCCAGCCCTGTCCTTTCCCCACTGCCATCTTTTATTCTTAACCTCGCCCTGTTGTGACAGAGGGTCTGTCCTCTGGGCAGTTGGGGACCACCCTGGAAAGAGGAGGACTCAGCCGCTGCCACACGAGGGTAGAAGATCGATAAGATTTTTTTTCTTCACTTTACCACTTCCGTTTTCCGTTCCATTGACTTCATGTCCCACTGTGCTGACAGGCGTGGGACAGGAGCGTGGACACTGAGGCCGGGACATCCGAGGTCAAGTGCGGCCACCACCTCCGTGACCTGGGGACAGCCCCTTAGCTGCTCGGAGTCTGTTTCACCTGTAGGATCAGGAGAGTCATTCAGAGGCGCCCACCTGCACAACCCTGTCGTGCTATCCCACGCTGGCCCCACACGCTGCCTCAGCGAATGCGTCCCCTCACCCGCTCCCTGAGACGCAGAGGGATTCCTGGGGCGGGCCGCCTGATCGCCCCCCAGTGGCTGCTCGCCTGTCTCCGTGGGGTCCTCGATGAGTGTCCTCCTGCCTTGCGTTCACATTCCCCAAAGCTTCGCTGTGCATTTCTATCATTTTTCTTAAATCTTCTACATCTCACCACCTACTCCTCAGAAATGATATGTTCTCCCTCTTCGTTAAAAAAAATGGAGGCTGTTTGGTCTAAACCTTTTCATCTTCCTTTCCCTCCATCCTCAAAATTAATATCCTTCCTTCCTTCCTTCCTTCCTTCCTTCCTTCCTTCCTTCCTTCCTTCCTTCCTTCCTTCCTTCCTTCCTTCCTTCCCTCCCTCCCTCCTGTTTCAGACAAAACCTCATCCTTACTTCTTTCCCGGGCTCACCCACCTCCCTGTGGCCCCAACCCTTGATTTATCTCTCCTCTCCTTCCCCTGCCCCTCTCGTCACTGGCATTTCTCGAATCTACACACGAGCTGAATATCCACCATCCCTAAATTAAACACATTGCTTTTCAATAGCTACTCCCAACTTGTTCCCTGCCTGTCACTAGCGCTGATCGGACCTGGGGCCCCATGTCCTCAGGAAATAGTTGGTGCCCCAGCCTCACCTCCTCTCTGTCTGTCGCAATCCTGGAGGCTCCTCGGTCACGCCACGCTCCCCCTAGAATGTCAACTCCTCCGGCTCTGGGCTGGGGCGAGGGCTTGTGTGTGCTGGGCCTGGGTCCTGCTCTGGTTTCGTTCCCATGGCAAGGAGCTGCTGCCTGAGCTGGTCTCCGATGCCAGGTGGGACGTCGTGAAGGAGGAACAGGAGCGGTAAGGGTCCTCGAACGTCGGCTTGAGTTCAGCTGTGTCACCTTCTGGATTCCAGCAGTCCCTTGGCCTCTCCAAGCATCCCTTCTGGCCTCATTTTTGAACTGTCCCTTGCAAAGTTGTCCTGAAGACCAACTGCTGCCCCAGTTCCCATCCCATCCGGCTCCACGTTTTATCGATTTTACTACTTTCCCATCTTGTCACTATACTTAGTTCCAACGCTCACAACATTTCATCCCATTTCAGTACCTTCCAGATCCGTCTCCCTCCTAGCTACCTTCGCTCCTGGGCCAGAAATACCTTTTTTACAAGAGAGCATTCACATTGCCACCTTGCTTATGTGTCTTTGACGAGCCTCTTTGCCAAAATCATCAGAAAGTGCTCCAAATCCTTGAAAAATCAGCCTTCAGTTTGTCCTCTGCCGAAAGGTCCCCGGATCCTGGCTCAGAGAGGTGTGGCGTCTGTTTGGTTTATAATTCCAGTTCCTGATTGTCTTCACTCACAGGTCCTCCCAAGCTCTGCTTGAATAGTTTAGCATCCTTTTGGTGGATATTTTTAGTCACCAAATGATATAAACACTCTACACATTAATCACAGCGTTTATCCAATTTCAGAGGAAACCTGTGACTATCTGATGGCATCTCAGAAATGTTTGAAAGAGTTGTGGCATAACGATGTTAACAGAGTGATTCTCAAAACCGTTTCCACTTGACATTGAACTCTTTTTATCCAAGCTAAGGGGAGAGAATCACACAAATAACTAACAGCATTAAACACAGAAAGACACAGATTTTGCTGTGTAATACATGCTACATTTTTTGATCTTGCAGAGTCATTGTGCTAAGGAAGCTTTCATTAGACTGAAAAAAATGAATTCCTAACCCCAGATATCAAGCAGCTACTGCTAAACTGGGGAGTGACACAAAAATACGGGAATTTCAGGCATGAGGCTAAGCGGGAGACCACATTTGCTACAGATACTGTGAATTCACAACTCGAATTTGGACCGAGGATGTGTTTTTCTATCCTCGCTTGGCTGTTGATTTGCTTACGTTTTTTTTTTTTTTTTTTTTTTTGCAGTTACGCCTTATGTCTTAGCTAAAGATTGTCATTACAGCTACACCAGAAAAAAAACTGTGTGCTTCCTGATACATACTCTATACGCCTGGAAATTTTGAAAGTTGGTGATTTTTTTTGTTTTTTTTTTGTCATTATGTGTGGGTCAGATGTACAGCACGTTCCTACACCAGAGCCTACAGAATATAGTCATTGTTGTTGAAATGAGAGGTCAGGCTATTTTTACTCACTTTCACTTTAATTGCAAATTGTCAGTGCAGGAATTTCCACAAAAGGGTTATGCAAGCATGCCCAAATTGCTTGAAATATTTCCACTCCTCTGACTTCCCATGGGAAAAGCCGCTAGGTTGCATTTGTGGCATCTCAGTTGGGTCAAGCAGCCTAATTGGGATTTAGAAGCTTTAAACCGGACGGGTTACCAGAGGGGCATCCAGGATGGGCACCTGGACATGTGTGAATCACCCGCGTCAAATACGTCCCCAGCGATGGCGGCTGGCATTCGACTTCCGTTTGTGTCTTTGCTCTTCCATTTTTACATTTATTCCTTCAAATAATATTTAAAAAAAAAAAAGATGTGAATGGTTCACCGGAAATGTCATCAAGCAGCACAGAGCACTATTGTGTTCTTAAAAAAGGGGGTTCACATCTCATCGGGGAGAAATATATTCTCGGGCACAGGTTAACTTTCCTGTCTCTCGGGCAGAAGCACCTAATCGCTTTGCCCCACCCACCAGAGCCACCTACTAGCAAACACAGGCCCTTTCGTACCGTGGTGTGGACAGATCAAAACCATTCATCAACACTCAGAGGGAAATCGTCACGAAAGGTGTATACTCCGCTCTTACTGTGTACTGTGGTTTCATTCTGATTCTCTTGTGTGCTTTCTTACAGATCTTCGTCCTTGTACTCATACGAGTGTCGTTCATCCTAGTCTTCAGTTTCTGCTAACGTTTAACGTCATTTACACTAGTCGGGGTGGGAGGAGCCTAAGTAAGCCATTTGTTGTTTGCGGCGGGGCCAGGGCGGGGCCTGGGATGCCCCACGTCCAATAAGCTCCCATCCATTCTGATGCCGCCGGTCGTGGACCACGGCTCGAACGGAAAGGGCCTAGACTACGAGATGCTCTTCCTGACCTGAATTTCACCTTCATCTTTTCGGGATTCTTACGCACACTTGTGTCCGTTTTACTTGCTTGATCCAGTGGGGACATCCCAGATGTCTCTTGCCCGCTTCACCTCTTCTCAAATCTGCTTTTCAACTTGGCCTTGCCATCTCCTCTGGAACCCTTGGGGACCTACATCGGTGTCTGGGACTCCGATGGAGCCCACGAGGAATGTGTTCAAGACATGGTCCCTCCTGACTGATTTGGAAGCAAAACGACACACGTCTTTTCTTTCCATTTATAACTGAACTGTCGTGCAGCAGTGTGCCATTTGGAAAAATGCACTAGGTGGAAAGAAATATGTCAGAAAGTCCCTGTGGGTCTTATGCTCATGTCCTCAGTCTTCTCCTCAGTAAAAAAAAAAAAAATGACAAGGCTGGATATGATGATTGCTAAAGCTCCTTCCTGCGCTAACCCTTTATAATTCTGAGGTTGGTCATTTCATCATCTGGGTGGATTCCTACTGGCTTACACCAATGGATGCTCCTTTAGGGAGGTAGTTTTATTATGTTGAGTCTGGTTGAACTCATCACGTTCCACCCCCGCCTCTGCTCTCAATGGCATATTACCTGACCCATAAGAATGACACGATGACGTGGCATCTTCGTTAGTTTATACCCACCTGTCTCTGAGTGTCTGGGTCTGGGATGTTTAGGGGGAAGGCAGGCAGCCGTGAGGACGAGGCCTGGTTGCCAAGACCACAGGGCTTGGCTGGACTAGGGAAGAATTTACCTAAAGCACATGGAGTCAGCTTCCCCCCGAACAGGAAGTAGAAAGTGTATGTAAGAAGCAGAGCCGGAGATGGGAGCTGGAGTCCTGCCAAGGGAGGGAGGTGGAACCACAGGCAGGAGGACAAGGTGTGATTGGAAACGGGGAGGTCTGGGAACAGTCTGGGAAGCAGAATGGGGAAGGACGACGGCTGAGTGTCTCAGGGTGGAAGCTGTGAACTCTCTTGGGGCTGGGACTAATTTCTGAGTTGCTTGGTTAAAGGAGCTGATCAGGGCTGGTCAGAGAGTTTGGGGAGGGCAGACGCTCTACTCATCTTTTTGCGGAGTATTTTTAACAAGGACCTGATACAATAAAAGATGTATTAAAGAATGAAAAAAAAAATGAATGAATGAAGCAACTCTATTTTTAGATCACACAAACGATCCATTCTCTCTATTTTCCTTGTCACCATAGGAGTTCATATCCTCATTATTTCCCCAACAAACCAAAGGGACTCCCCAATTCTCCAATATCTTCCCATTTTCATTCGTATTATATAGGCTGCAGCAAAATGAGTCCTCTTATTTGTGCTTTAGTTATACGTACCTTCTATTCCATCAAAGAAAACAAGTCCCTTGACATCAGAGACGGGGTCCAGCTGAGTTCATCGAGTCGCATGTAGCTAGCGCTCACTAAACATTTGTTGAAGTGAATCATCTGAGTTCCTTCGATATTCGCCTCCAATAACCAGGTCCCTGGGAGTTACACTTGGCTAAAATGTTCTTATTAACTCCCCCTCATTCGACCTTTCACGTTAATTATTACTTTAGAGTTATAACTTTAGGATTCAACTGATATATATTTTTTTAAGTTCAGAAAACCTTTAAAGAAGCAGTGACCCTTCACTTTTTTGCAAGGGGCGGACCCTACGGTAGCTATGGAACGTCTTCCACAAACGCACCCGTGCTCACACGCGCAATCGTGCGTGCGATGCCGAGGCTCTCAGGAGACCCCCGGAGCCGGGAGCGGGTCCCTAACACTGGTGTGAGTCAAGCCTGGACCATCTGCTGGAGAAGGATGAGGCGTTCTGCGCTCAGAGGAGGAAAAGCCCATCGTCATGCACGCCCAGACTGAAGACAGAGCATACGGGAGGCAGGGCACGGTGTGTGTCCTGCTCTTGTTGACAACGGTCTTTATCCTGGGATTCGAGAAAACGAGAAAGGGCTGTTTGATGGGTCCCCTCGTAAAGCCCAGAGAAACGGGAAGGTTCTTTTGCAACTGCAGCTGATGAAGGAGAGCACATGGCATTGCCTTCGCCCAACCCCGCTGGCCCCGGGGAGCCTCTCACTGTCCTTGCCGGGGACCTTGCCGCTGGTCTGAGCCTCAGGGGCCCTTCTCATTCTTTCTTTGAAGATTCCTTTCCCCACCCTTTCCGTTTCAAAAGCGTGTGTGTGTCTGACATACAGGAAAGATTGCTGGGGAAAGGGGATTAGGTCTAAGAAAGAAAGAAAGAAAGAAAGAAAGAGAGAGAGAGAGAGAGAGAGAGAGAGAGAGAGAGAGAGAGA
>PVKZ01005744.1:0-47101 GCA_004027375.1 Macroglossus sobrinus
GAGGAGGAGGAGGAGGAGGAAGAAGAAAAAACAGGACTAATCTCAACCAGAAATGTGAAATGACAGGGCTCCAGAGGTCAAGATGTGCCATTAAAAGTCTAAACTTTGCACTGACCTAGTCAAAACCTGAACCATAAAAACTGGGTTTTCCAGAACATCATTCATTGGCAGTCGAGTCTGTAATACTCGATGGGGTAGGGGTGCCTCATCCTGAACAATAGTGAAAATAAAATATACCGGTGTTCCTCCATCTCCCATTTACAGATAAATTTAGATACGTAAAAACTCAACCGAGACATGAAAGTTTATGAAAATCATTCAAAAGTTTTTCATGCATTCGCTCACTCACGAAATATTTATACGGTGCCAAATATTTGTTCCAAGCCCTGTCACTCCCTGAAATGCTCTTATTCATCTTTGTATCTCTCTGGATACTGGTGCAGGATGCCAGCAGACGGTGGCTCACGTGGCGATCACCAGTGACGATTCCGAATGTCAGATGTGACTTCTGCCCTGTAGAGCTGGCTTTTCTCTTGAAACGGCTCCTTAGTCACACAGATCTCAACATCCAGGACAATGGTGGTGGGTCAAGAGGCCCCATACATTTTTTCTGAGTCTCCTTGTTATCTTCCTTCAGTGGATTTATCATTCTCATTCGTAGCTCCCACCCCAGGAACCCCACAGCACACTGTCCGTTCTGCAGCGCTTCAGACAAAACATGAATACAAAGCTTCTAGAAGGTTCTACGAGAACTAAAACAAGTCAGAATTGTCAACGTATTTAGCTAGTCACTAAAGCATAGCAACAGGAAAATATATAGAGATAATACGAGAAGCATCAATCCATCTTCATATTCCATCCCTCCTTCACTCCGTCAAAGCAGCAACCACCTTCCTGCACAAACTCACAGCTACCTGCCTGGGATCCTTGCTTTCTACCTCTGTGCCTGGTGTCATTGTCACAGGGGTTGCCACACAAGAAATATGCCACACAGGAGCTGGTGTCCTATTTCTGTTCATGGATGTATGAGCTTCCTATTGCTGCTGTGACAAATTACCACAAACTCAGTGGCTTGAAACTATACTAATGTATTACTTTCCAGGGCTGGAGGCCAGAAGTTAATACTAAGAATCTCAGAGCTAAAACCCAGGTGATAGCAGAAGCTCTAGGCTCTGCTCCTTGCCTTGTGCACCGTCCGGAGGCCGCTCGTGTTCCCTGCTCGTCCCTCTCCAAGATCTACTCCCATCTCTGTGACTCCAACCCTCCCACTTTCCACTTCCAAGGACCCTTAGGATGGCATTGGGCTCACTCGGATAATCCAGGACCATCTTCCCATCACAAAATCCTTAGCTTAAACACATTTGCAGAGTCCCTTTTGTCACGTGAGGCAACAACATATTCACAGGTTTGGGGAACTAGAATAGAGACATCTTTGGGTGGGGGGTGGCATTTTTCTGCCGACCACAATGAATGAAGTAAAAAGGAGATATCCATTTTTATGGACTGAATGTATCCCCCCAGGTGATGATATTAGGTGGTGGGGTCTTCGCGACGTGATTAGCATTAGATGAGGCCATGAGGGGGGAGCCCCAAGATGAGATTCGTGCCCTTACAAGAGCCATCAGAGAGCTTGCTTCTCTTCTCTGCTTTCCGCCGTGTGAGATACAATGAGAAGTCAGCAATACGGAACCTGAAAGAAGGTTCTCACCAGGGTTCAGCCGGGCAGGCACCCGCACCTCAGACTTCCAGCCTCCAGAATGATGAGATAAATGTGTGTTGTTCCTAAGCTACCCCACCTATGGCACTTTGTTAGAGCAGCCAAAACAAACTCAGACACCATTCGATGCAAAATAATACGCGTCACTTCCTGGCCGGAATATTGAGTCTCCCTTGTGAGAACTTCCGGGCCTCTCTTCTTACCTGGTATCCAGGTGAGCAGGGCCCCTGTAGACCACAATGAATATGCAATGAGAGTCATACTACTCAGGAAAATACAGGACACCCAGTTAAGTTTGAATTTCTCCAAAACGTGCCATTCCAAACATTGCACGTGGCACACTTACACTAAAAAATTATTCGTTATTTTTCTGAAGATCGATTGAAGTGGGCATCCCGTATTTTTATAAGCTGAGCCTGGTACCCCCACGTATGAGTGAGAAATGATTCTTCGTTAAGGCACTGAGATTCGGGCATTATTTGTCACCGCAGTAGAGCCTGGGCTTTCTGACGGCCCCAGGCCACTTGCCTAGGTGACGATGAGGAGTGCAGTGATGGACTGCAAGTCACATCACCCTGCTGAGAGCAGGGAGTGTCCTAACTAGCTTACAAGGCCAAGAGCACATCTCAGCTCCCACGGCAGCCTTAATTAGCAACAGAGTAGGCAGGGCCGGATGCCCATAAAGCACTTACCTACATCTATGCCCACCTGTGAAGGCCAAAGAGTGATGCTTTTTCCTCACTTTGTGGGAAAATGAAATGAAGGGCCTTTCTCCACAGTCAGTCTTTTTCCCATGATTTTTACCGACACCTTCAGTGTCCACTGCTGCTTGGCAGGCAGTGTCAGCATCTCTGAGCGCATGAGATGTGGTTTAGCTCAACATGGTATATTTTGTCAGTTTACATTTAATGTATCGGTATTTCATGATGTGTGTGAAGAAGCCCTAACACAGTGTTTGGAATTAGAAAACTCTTTTTTTTATATATATCCGCTGTGTGTGAGCCCTCTTATTGCCACCGATGATGGCCACACTCGTAGTAAAATGCTCTTTAAAGCCACTGGAATTGCATCTGACAGTCAACCGATTTAACCGGATTTGCAGCAATTGCGAAAACAAAGGCGCCACAGGCGTGGATTCACAAACAAACCTCGGAGGCGCTTGCGAGCTCGTCCAGGTGTTCATTTTACCTGGAACTTGGGAGGGACGGGAGGAGGGTCTGCGTGCTGTTCTCTACAACACACAACGAAGCTGCCAGCGCCCGTCCCGAAGCTCTATGTCCTCAAAGCCCCTTGAGGCAACTTTCGTTCCTGATGAACCCATCAGCTCCTGAAGTGTGAGAGCATCCGATGGGATGCATGGTGCAGATTGCTGAAGATGCGATGCCCGAGACAGCAGCAGGCTCGGAGAAGCAAACATTACCTTGCAGAGTGTAGCTAGCGATGTTGCCAGGTGCGTTTTGTTCTGTGTTGCGTCTTGAAGCTATAAATAGAAACATCTGGATGGGAGAGCTTCCCACGGTCTCCCCACCTTGACTTAGCCAAGAATAGACTGCGTCAGGCTAGAACGCAGTGCAGACGGGAGTAAGCCCCAATAAACGCATCGTAAATAAAAAATATCATTCGGTCGACAATAAATTTAATGAACCTAACCTGCCGGACATCAGGGCTTCCCCTAGCCTGCCTAAAACGTGCTCAAAACACGGTTCCCAAAACACACTGGCAACGGGATACACTGTAGGGTTTCCGTTGTTTATCTTTGTGCTCCCACGGCTGACCGGGAGCTGCAGCCCGCGGCCTCTGCCCAGCATCACGACAGAGTATCATAGTGACTATCACCAGCCGGGGAAAAGAGCAAACGTCAAAGCACGGTTTCTGCAGAATGGGTATCATGTTCACACCGTGGTAAAGCTGAAGAATCATATAAGTGGAACCCTCGGAAGTTGGTGGCCTTCTGTGGTCCAGCTGATGTCTTCCGGGGGATTTAGAAGAGCCAATGAAATCGCTTTAAAATAACCTGATCCGGGACATCACATGTAATAGAAGTTTCATAGTTGTCGATTCCTTTTTTGAAACTTGCACCAGATTCCAGTATAAAGACGTTGTATTAAATCCTGAACCATTAGAAGATCACCAAGGGCTTTTTACATAGCCTCTCCCTCTTCCCTGATGGGGATAGCCAACCGCAGAAGCTGAGTGTCATTATCACCTGAGTCACTTGCCCTGAAGGAGCTTACAATCCATTCAAGGGGATGAGATGAACCTACAACCTATGAGGGCAGAACCACAACCCCCCGAAGGACACACCCTAGTGGTGGGCTGTGGGTGACAAGTATAAACTGCAGAAATGTAATGATCAAAGAAACCGCTCAGGCTGGTGCAGGCAGAAGGGACCTTACAAAGAATAAAAGGTTTGACTTGGCCCTTGGATGAGGCCAAAGGTTGGAAGAGATCGAGAGGAGAGGGTACACCAGTGTGGAATCCGCAAAGGTTGCCGGGAGTGAGGATGAACCAAAATGCAGTCCCGTGTTCTCTGTCCCAAGAAGCCAGGGATTACAGAATCTTGGGAGAATAGTATCACTCATGTTTATCAAACTTATTTGTAAAAAAAAAGCAGCAGCTATTAAACAAGGAGAACCTACTGTGTGCCAAGAAGCCTGCTAGGTGCTTTGCAAATGGTTTTTCACTTCCTGCCTTGCAGGAGGGCTACAGAAATGGGTTTTACTAGTCCCACCTCAGCAATCCTGTCCACAGTGTCCCTCATAGCAGGGTTCCATGACCCGCTGACCCGCGTCCCACAGCAAGGGTTTCTCCTCACAAGAACAGCAGGTCGCAGGGCGTTCCCTTGAGGGACACTTCTCTTTCTCCGGTTCAGCGAACGCCCCACCTCCACTGGGCCATGGGGCGGACTGGGGAAGCAGGTGGACTCTGGATTCAGACAGCTCTGAGACTGAGTGCCAGTTTTCCCAGATGTGCGGCTTGGATCAAATACCTGTATTTATGTCTCTAAGCCTCAGTTTCCCCATTTTTTAAATGGCTTCCTGTTACCTTAGTGATAAGTGCAATGACATCTTAATGAAAAGGACTGATACACGCAAACTGTCAAATAAAAGTTTGTACATTAATATTTGACTCTTGCATCATTCTACGCAGCTGACCACAATAAATGCAATCTTCCTTCTAGTGATACTTCTCTGAGACAGATAAAATGACAATAGCCTTCCAATGGGCTCCCTGTCCAGGAACACTATAGGGCAAACCTATAACATATTATTGGTATTGCTGAACTGATTCTTGGTGACCCCCTCTTTCCTTTCCATGTGTCACCAACCATCTGTTAAATAATTCCTTCTCGAATTTGGCCGGACACTTAAGTCAGGTCTACACTCGCCTGAGGTCTTCTTTCTTAAAGTCAGAACACATGGCCACTTCTGGTCATCCATGGGATATTCCCCACGGTGTTTCTATTGTTATCAACATCAGTCACACCTGTAATTTGCATTAGTTAGTTCCTGAGATGTACAGGATCTAGACCAGAGCATTTTAATCCATGTTACGTCAGGGCTGGATTTCACGGGAAGCCCCATGTAAAGGTCCACAATGGGCAGGCCAGCACCTCGCTCCCCAAAGTGTGGTCCAAGAACAAGCTGCCTCAGCGTCCCCGGGATCTTGTTAGAAATGCAAAAATTTCCTAGGCCATCTATTTTCTCTCTTCTTCCCACCCACTGCCTACCCCGGATACATGATTCAGAATGTGTGTTTTAAAATGATGCCTAGGAGATTTTTGCACACATTGTATCCATCTATTCACCCACTCACCCACCCACCCACCCATCCATCTACCCATTTATCCATCCATCCCTTCACCCACCCATTCATCCATCCATCCATCCATCCATCCATCCACCCACCCATCCATCCCTTCACCCACGCACCCATCCATCCATCCATCTATCCATCCATCCATCTGTCCATCCACCTACCTATCCATCCACTCACACATCCATCCCTTCATCCACGCACCCATCCATCCATCCATCCATTCATCCATCTACCCATCCATCCACCTACCCATCCACCTACCCATCCATCCACCCACCCATCCATCCCTTCACCCACGCACCCATTCATCCATCCATCCCTTCACCCACCCATTCATCCATCCATCCATCCATCCATCTGTCCATCCACCCACCCATCCATCCCTTCACCCATGCACCCATTCATCCATCCATCCCTTCACCCACCCATTCATTCATCCATCCATCCATCTGTCCATCCACCTACCCATCCATCTACCCACCCATTCATCCATTCATCCCTCCACCCACCTACCCACCTTTCTTCTCATTCATCTGAATCACTGAACGAGAACAGTGGTTCTCAGACTAGGCTATACTTTAAAATTAATGGGGGAATTTTCAAAAATGGCCCATGCCTGGCCCCCATCCCTAGATGCTCTGGAGTGGTGTCCAGGAGTGGGTACTTTGTAAGAACATGCAATCAGGGCATGGAGACACCTCTGAATCAGAGCTTCCCCGTTTTGATGGTCTTGGCCTTACGCGCCAATGGCCAACCTGGGCCAGCAGCTGGAGGTCAAATGGCCACCGCTGTGAAGAGAAAGGGGTCCCAGAAACTGGAGACTTAGAGCAGTTTGATAAATATATTTTTGTAAACACGTGGAAGTTTATACAGTCTTATTGAAGTACAGTCGCATGCTGTGTTTATAACGACAGAGTTGCCAAAAAATGGGCGTCAGTAAAACAAATCGTATTGTCACAATGGTTATTATTATTGTAACAAAACTTTAACAGTCCTTACCCCTCTGCCAATGCAATCACAATGCATAATGCATTTGCGATGACTTCCAGCTGTCTTCTGCTCCATGAATGGGAACATTTCTGTGCACACAGCATTCAGTCGCTGTGTATATTTGCATGATAAGCAGCCACCTTCCCATTCATGAGCAAAGGCTCATAACTGGGGATGGTCCTTCAATGGCCGGCCCGGATGGCCTACAAATCGAAAGGGAGGCTCTTCTGAGCCTGATAGGACCAGTCTCTTGGGTGGTAAATAAGGCGTGAGCTAAAGCTGAAAGATCTTAAATCTGAAGGCATCATTTCGAGTTTCTGTTATTCCGCCCAGGTCCTGGTAAACACAGTAACTGCAGGTCCCTATCTGTAACTGGTAGCGAATACACCTGCCCTTGCTACCTGAAGGACTACTGTCAGGCTCAGACAAGTGCTTAGAAATGAGTTGTATAATAGCAGAAGACTGCATTGCTATAAGGAATTGTTACTACTGTATTAGTAACAATAGTAGAGACAAGAGCAGTGTTACCACCGCAAAGGGAGATTAAAGAATCCATCTTCAAAATCCTTAGAGTTTCCCACTTTCTTTGTAAAGAGAGAATGGATGGATGAACGAATAAAAGGATGGATGGGTGGATGAATGGATAGGTGAGTGGGTAGGTGAAAAGATGAATAGGTGGGTGGGTGAAGGAATGGATGGATGGGTGGATGGACGGATGGATGGATAAATAGATGAGTGGATAGGTGGGTGGGTGGGTAAAGGAAAGGATGGATGGGTGGGTGAGTGGGTGGATGGATGGATGGATGGATGGGTGTATGGATGGGTGGGTGGATAGATGGATGGGTGGATAGATGGGTGGGAGGATGGATGGGTGGGTGAAGGGATGGATAGATGGATGGATGGATGGATGGATGGATGGATGGATGGATGGATGGATGAGTAGATAGGTGGGTAGGTGGGTGGAGGGGTGAATGAATGGTTGGGTGGATAGGTGGGTGGGTAGATGGAGGTATGGATGGATGTCTTGCAGCCCTCACATGCAGCCCACCTCTCACCCTTACTATTGGCCTCTCATGGTTTCATGTCAATCATCTGGATGTCTCTAGGTCCAGTACGAGCATTTTGGTGTGGCCTGCGAGGCCTCGTTATCTGCCCAAAGCTGTGCTTTCCACTCTCACTTGGTCCTATTCCCCGTGCCTCCCTGCCACCCCACAGGCTGTGCTTTCTCATCTCCATTCCTTGGCTCTCACTGTCCTTGCCTCTACCGACCTAGGTGCCAAGGTCGTTCCCACGACTGCTCTCCGGAAGCCTTCCCTAGTTCAATCAGTCTAAGGAATCGCTCTTTGGCTCCCCCTCAGAGCGATGACCTTGTCTCAGTCTCACAGACGGCGTGTTTCTCTACACACACAAACCCCCTCCCTTACTACAGGACGGGCCGAACCGGCATTCATTACACATCCTCCTGGGCACCCCCGTGCTGTCCTAAAAACAACCCCACAAGGGATGCTGTATTGTTTCCACGTCATCAAAGCAGTGACACAGGCCCTAAGAGGGCGACAGACCGGTCTGAGGTGTATCAGTGACGGAACTGGGTTCTGAACGCAGATTTTCTGACTTTGGATGTCTACCATTCTCTCCACCATAGTCATCAAGAGCGGCCTGAACTCCTGGGGGACACTGTGTACACTGTGGCTGATTCATCCATAAAATGGAGGTAATTATAGCCCTGGGGCCACAAACCGTGAAGGGAGTAATTGGTCAGTAAACATTACTTATTATATTGGCATCACTCTTCCTCATCTGGGACCCCTCCCTGCACTGGGCAAGCCCCCAGTAGAAGCTAACCATAATTCTTGAAATTAAAGTCGAAGCTCTGTGGTCAGATTCTACGGGGACCACGACAAGCTGGTCAGTTAATTAGAGGAGTCCATTAAAGAGGAAAATCCCATATGCCTTAAAATCTTCATTTTAATTTAAAATATGCCATGTACTTTAATTTACCAAACACTTGCTTTAGGACCCATGCCTTTTTTTTTTTTTTTTTTAGTATGGAGCGCCCACATCGTCCAGTTTCCATAAACCACACCATAATGTAAGATTTGTCATTTCCAGTTTGGGTTTCTTCCAAGCGTAGCTAGAACATGCAGGGACACCAAGTAACCAGCCAAGTAACCAGTTAGTTACGCAGAATCCTTCTGAATTGTTATCCTTTCCCCCCAAGCCCTTAGAGCATTATCCGATCCGCACCTAATGTGACCGCAGTTTCTGTACTGACTTCCCTTTGAACATCTTTTGAAGGTTTTCGTCTTAAGTTTCGTAGAAACAGCTCTCTTCACATTATTTCATTGGCTTATATGACACATGTAGCATTTAGTTAAATCGTTTCATTAAGATAACAGGAACGCCTGAGGCAAGGGGGACACGCCATGTGACTCTCGGTAGGCAGGCAGATGACCTAGCAGGACACACGTGGACAGGTGTGCAGACAGCAACCAGGCCAGAGGTGATCAACCATCGGGGTATATGGTGAGAACGGAGAAGCTGCAGCTAATTCTGCAGTCCGAATGCAATCATGTCCTTAGCAAACCATCAGTATAGACGGGGGCAGGGGGGGGAGGAGAAAGAGGCTTGGCCTGAGTCTGTGTCTCCACCTCATCACTCATTAGCATTGTGACCTTGAGCACGTCACCCTTCCCCTTGGTTAAAATGGCCATGACACGGATCTCGCTGGGAATCGAGTGCCATGACACAGTGTAGGCGCTGAGCAGTGCATCATGGGTGCTTCACACCAGGAGCTGATGCTACAGGTTTAATCTGCGAGTTTCTGAAATCTCAGCATCCTTAAGTGCATTGGAAGAGATGCCTCAGCTCTCTCCCATCCCCTCCAGCCCCGAGAACCCTTTTCAAAATTAGCATTTACAAACCTCTCAGATCCTCAAAAACCTGAGACTTACCACTTACCCTGTTTGCACTTGCAAATTGTTTGCCTTTGAATTTGAAAAAAAGAATGCACACGTGCACGTAGACCATTAGGACCTGCTACTACATACAAATGGAAGGTCAAACCCCACGGCACCCTCTCCGTTTCAGGCACAGCTCCCATTTTAATTGCAAATGCGTAAGCCACTCTTGTGACTTGCATTTGGTTTTTAAAGGGAGAGGGGTGCCTAAGTCACGGGATCACCGACAGAAGCCACATCACAGGCTTTTCCTAATGCACATAACCAGATAATATGCTAATCCAGCCATGTTGGTGACAAAACACTTTGAAATCTTAAATAAGATCTAAATCGCAATTGTTCTAACACGTATAGCGGATGGAGTTTCTCAGCCTAAGTCACACTGAAATGCATTCTCTTTGTTTTTCATTGTGGCAGAAACGGGGAGTGACTTGCGCATTGATCTTTTTAAAAAGATTGGAGCAAACTGTACTCAAATATGCACAAAACGTACTTAATAAAATGTAACAACCTCTGGTGTAAACTGCTTCGTTGAGATATAGAAATCTATCATAACCTGCAAAATGCATACGAGAAATGGAATGAAGCAGGAGTTACCTTTAGAGTCAGCTGTGATTTCTGAAATGGCCTAAAATTGAAGATAATGATTACTCATGGAAGGAAAAAAAAAAAAGAAAACTTGATCAAATGCAACATCAACATTGTCGGTGGCATTTTCTGACTCATGGGTGGATTTGTGGTCCTGGAGAGGTGCCGAGACATTGTAATTCACAAGAATTATAATTAACGAGGAAAAATTACTCACTTATTTACATTCCCATTTGAACACTAGATAAATTATTTGCTAAAAGCCCCTTAATGATCCCAAAGTACATAATTATCTAGCGCGTGGGTCCCACTTTCAGAGGATAAAAAAAAAATATTAAAAAAAAACGCAACTTTCCCCCCCAAAACTATTCCCTTGCAACGCCCGCTAGACATTTCTTTTATAGTTTTTAAAAGTTATATTGTTTTTTTTTAAATATCAAAATATTTTATGCAAAATATTTCATTTTTAAAAAATTCACTCTCGCTCTCGGGAGAATGTATGTGCAATTGTTAGAGATGAGCCGCAGATTGCGATAAATTCTGAAATTAACACTGAATATATTTTCATATTATGTTTACATATGGGTAGGGGTTTTTTTTTAGACTCCCTATCTTTTTTAGATTTATGAAATTCTCTACAATAAGATTTTGTGTGAGTATATTTAAATTTCATATGTGTATATATTTATACACACACCAGAGCAAGATTACATACTTGCTTTAATTTCTTCCCATCTTAAAAACTCATAAAATATTTAAGCTGTTTCAGGACCAGAATAGAAATGGCTCAAACTGTTGTTTAAAATCACATCCAACCTTCACCTACCATGCTAATGAATGGGGCCGTGTAACAGTGAGAAATATCCATCAGAAGGAATCAATGCACAGAGACCCAATGGTCACCCTTGTCATCTGCCCACTCCCGCCCTCCCTTGCCCACCTTTGCCCTTAACTACAGCTCCTCAGAAAATGACTCATTGGCCTCTTTCCCCATCACCTGTCATCCTACTGATGAAACTCCCAGCCGGGAATAACATGATCCAAGGGTGAACAGAATGAATAATCTGTGGACGGTGGCAAACAGCTAGGGGCCCGGTGATTTAAAGGGGTCTGTGGCTTCATTCATCCATTCGACAAATATTTATTGAGAACTTAGTATGTGTAATGCGTTGGCTAGCGGTCGGGGTACGATTGGATGCTTTGAACCTCTTCCTTGCTACGTAGCATCTTCAGAGCAAGAGAGGAGGCCCTAAAAGGCATAACTAGAGCGTTAATAGCAGCCGTGAAAAGCAGCACGAGAAACAACACAATCTGCAATGACAGTGTATACCTGGGAGTCCTAACCTCGTCTGCCGTCGAGGGCTGGTCAGAGAACATCATTCCATGGGAGGTGACCCTCATGCTGAGTAGGACAGGTAGAGGGTAGAAGCAGAGGGGCCCAGGCAAGAGATAGAGCACAAGAAGAGGCTTGTGGCATCATGCAAAGGACAGGAAGCCACAGACAACAAAGGGGCTGTGCTGGGAAATGAGGCAGACAGGTGAGTGGGGACACTGTAAAGACAAGTGA
Source organism: Macroglossus sobrinus (assembly GCA_004027375.1). Taxonomy (NCBI): domain Eukaryota; kingdom Metazoa; phylum Chordata; class Mammalia; order Chiroptera; family Pteropodidae; genus Macroglossus; species Macroglossus sobrinus. Next base: position 11,642 of record PVKZ01005744.1, read on the forward strand.
GAGTCTGGATTCGATCTTGGCGGCCAACGAAGGACCTTGACCTTGCGGTTATAACCACGCCTTCATGTTTCAAAGCTTGCTCTGCCATAGAGAATGAATCAGGGCAGTCGAGAGCAAACATGAGGATGCTGGCCTGGAGGCCACTGCGACGTGATGACAGGTGGCAGCATGCTAGCACCCCGGAGCCGGAGCGAGATGGAGGCAGTTGGAAGAATCCAACGGAAGAACCATTCCTCCAGAAAAGGCCACTTGGGTGTCAATCAGATACACTGCTAATAACCAAAGGCCACCACAAGGGTTACAGAGTAAATGCAGGTACAAAATACAAGCCTCACTTTAAACCTCTGTTATGAATCCAATTCATAATGCTGAATTCACCTCCCGAATTATGTCCAAGTCCCCCTGAAATTCACACGTTGAAGCCCTCATCTCCAGGACCTCAAAATGTGACTGTGTTAGGACATAGGCCCTTTAAAGAGGTGATTCAGTTAAAACTAGGCCATCCGGGCGGGTGTCAGTTCACTCTGACTGATGATGTCCTTCTAGAGAGATAGAATAGGACCACGGGAGGGAGAGCAGGAATGCCAGCACAGAGGGACAGCCCTGTGAAGACACAGCAGAGAAGGTGGCCGTCTTCAAGCCGAGGAGAGAGGCCTCAGAGGAAACCTAGCTTCTCGATACCTCGATCGTGGACCTCCAGCCTCCAAAACAAGGAGGCTGTAAGCCCCCCAGGGTGTGGTGCTTTGTAAGAACAGCCCGGGCAGACTGACACAACATCCAAACAGAATGCCGTTGAGTGCGATTTGGAGTCCAGGGTCCAGAGCAGTGATGAGCACCTCTCCCCATCAGCTCATCTGTGGACCAGGGAGATGCATACTCCTTGTTCCTGTGAGATTCCAAGGACACACAGCTGGGATTTCTTTGGTAACCAATGAAAAAAAGGCATAAATGTGTCCTCGTCAATGAATTAGAAGGAAACTTCTCTAGCATTGCCTTAGATAAAATACTAATGAGGAGGACCCACAAGGAAGGCCTGGGATGGTGCCAACACTCGATGGAGAATCAGAGGTAAGAAAGAGAACCTTCTAGTTCTGATTTTTCCATCATTGCTTAGTTTTGCCTCTTCTAGAATTTCGTGTAAATAAACTTAAACTATACAATAGGCACTCTCATTGCACTCAGCATATTGTTTCTTGAATTCAATTATATTATTGTTTCAGTAGCTCATTCTTTTTTTATTATTGAGTAGTATCCTATCTTGTTAACCTACCACAGTTTGTTTATTCAATTTCCTATTGATGGACACCTGGGATGTTCTCGCTTGGACATTAGTTTGGACATACCTACTAGAAGTAAATCTCCTTGTGCAGATCTTTTTGTGGATGTATGTTGTTTCTTTGAGTCAACATCAAAGAGTACAATAGTTAGGTCACAAAGATGGTGAATATTTAGTTTAACAGGAAACGATCAGACTTTTTTTCCCCCAAATGGTTGCACCGTTTCACCAAAAATACGAGAGAGTTGTGTTCGCTCTTCATTCTTGATAACATTTGCTAGTTACTCGTCCTTTTAACTGAAGACTCTAATCAGTATGGCAGGTATCTTCTTATTGTGGTTTTAATTGCATTTCCCTAATGACTAATGATGCTGAGCGCCTTTTCATGTGCTTATTGGTCATTCGATAGCTTCCTTTGTGAAGCGTCTGTTCGAAGCTTTTGCCCATATTGTTGTCGCTTTTCATTTTCTGTGTGCCCTGAAAATTCTGAGCTGATAAACAGCCTGCTAGATTAAACAATGATCTAGACGCTTGCAAGGATTTTGCTCAAGAAACGACTTGCGAATCCATAGGGATAGAGTAAGAAATGGGTCCTATCTAAAGTATTTTCAAAGACATGACTAGTCATTCTTCAGGTGGTCATAGCACACATTATTTAGAAGCTTCTGGAAATTTTCAAATGTACATGAAAGTAGGAAGAAAAGTAAAACAAATTCCTCCATAATCATCGTCCACCTTCAATAATTACCAACATTTTGTTGACCTTCTTCATTTATCACTCCTATTTTGTTTTTGCTGGAGTATTTTAGAGCTAACCCCAAGTGTGATATAATTTCACCCATTGATGAGGCACTATTTTGGCAAATAAAACAAAAGTTTTGCAGTTAGGCTCTTTATCTGCTTGCAGTGATAGAAACAGTAGCTTTTAACAGAAAGAAATCCTGATTCAGCTTTGGCCGGGTTAATGTATGAAGCCACGTGATTTGAAACAAAAGTTCATGCTTCATTTTAGTCACAAGACCTGTGTCTTAGTGATGCTGTCCCATAAAAACCAACTGTTGCCCCTGGTCTCTCCAAATGGAAAAAAAATAATATATACCTTATTTTAAAAAATATACCTAAAAGTTAAGTTGTAAATTAAGACTCACTTGGTTTTAAGAATGATAGTATACCTCAACCATAATTAATACTTTTTTTTTTTTTTTTAGTTTTATGAGTTTACATCTTAGAAAGAAAACATAGCATTCAATGTTTCTGGGAGCATGATATAAAACTTGCATCTCTTAAGGTATCCAAAAGTAGGAAAATGATCAAATAAAATGTCTCCTTTCTTTCTTCCGTGGCAGAGTTTCTCAAACTTAGCGCTACAGGCATTTGGTCCTGATAATGCTTTTTTTGGCCATCCTGTGCATTCTAGGAGGTTTGGCAGCAGACCTGGCTTCTCCTTACTACATGTCAGTAGCAGTTTCTCAGTGGTGACAATGAAATGTCTCCAGATATTGCCAGGTGTCCCTTGGGTGAGAGGGAGAGACAAATTACCCCTGTTCTGTAATAACGACCTTCTGGGCACCAGCAGCTCACTTGGACGAGTGAAGGTCTCTCAGTGTCCTTGCCTGACAGACAGGAACGCCACCACGGAAGAGGGTAAGAGCACGTGAACGTAGCATGCAAAGTGTTGGACGCTAACGGATGATGACTCGGTTATGATGAGCTACGGCTCTGCCTTAGGCCAGGGGGATGGGATGCAGAAGCAAGCCGTGAGCTGTCCTGTGTCTTCCCAATGCTTGTGGTGAAGACAGGAAATAACTGGAGTTGAGTTTGATCCTGGGCCGGAAACGGCAGGAACTCAGATGCACAAGACGACGTCTCTGTCGCCTAAGAACCAAGTCTATGGAGCCACTTCGCCCAGGGCCCGGCACACGGGAGGTGTTCACAGCATCAATAATGAGCGTGAGGATGAAGAAGAGACTGAGTGAAGTGGCAGAGATGATGCATGGCCTCAGAAAGGAAGACGAGCCAGGGCCACGTGGTCTGTGGCAAACTGAAGGTGGCACAGTCTAAGGAAGGTCAAAGCCGAATAAGGTTTGCGTTACAAACCCACTCCCGCCGCCTCTTGCCTGTGTGGCTGGGGGCAGTCCCTAAACCACTCTGAGCCTTAGCAGCATCATCTATCAAATAGATAACCATTTCTGCTCAGAGAATTATTACTGTGTCAAAGTGTCCAGCTCAGTGTTTAAAACATAGATGGCCCAAAACGTTTCTTATTAATATTTACTAATAGAATTATTTACTAATAGAATTAGTATCCTCTCAAACCAACTATGTAAGAGCTGAAATGATACATATTCACTGAGATTCACAGAGTTTGAGAACTGGTCTGTGTAAGCTGGAAACTGTAACGCGAAGAGAAAGAGAGAGATAGGAAGAGAGAAAGTAGAGAGAGGCGAGCTGGCTGCCTCGTCATCCTGAGCCCTCGCATGAGCTGCCACGCTTGGGAGCCAGCAGCAATGCAACGTGGAGCAGTCGGGGGTGGGTGGGCCAGATGTCAGGCACGGCTTCTCCGACGCTATAGAAACATCTGGAGTCTTCAACAACGGGAACTCAAAATGGTCAGCACAAAGCTTCACTTCGGGGCCGATGTCAAACCCGAGTTTTGTAGGAAGCCGAGAAGGCACAGTAATCCAACGAAGCATGCGCCCTCGCCGCGGCCTCCCGGCCCCTCGTGGGGTCTGTCTGTTCCGTTCGGTGCCTTTATGGGGTCCCCTGCAAGCCCAGCCTTGCATTAGTCTCAGTGTAGCCTCTTGGAACCTGTGGTTATTGGTACATTACCGAGGAAATTCCTCATCTAAAGTGGGAACCACCTCTCTACAGGCTATAAATACGAGGCAATTAGCCTCTCAAGTGCCTGAGTGTAGAATATGGGAAGGACACCTACGTGGACACAGATAAGTGGATGGAATTTCTGTAGCAAGAAGGCCTTTATTTATTTATTTATTTATTTGAAGTTGACTTTTTATGGAATGCAGGGGGTAAAAAAAAAAGAGCAAACCCATATATAAACTCATTTCAATCAGCCAACTTGGGCATTACTTGTATTATCCTGGTCTCCATTCTCCACATCCCTGCTTCATCACATAGCCGTATCGAGCGCCAGCCCTGGCCGTACTCATCCAAGTGACTCCACAGAGGTCCTTGGTAATGCACAACGTGCAGAAGTGAGTTGTTGGAGGGACCGTCAACACCACAGCCTTTGAGGAAAATAATCAGATGCTCTTCATTAAATTTAAAAACACGCGTACTTTTCGATCCAGGTGTTGCACCTTTGGAAATCCATCCCACGGAAATGAAAGGAGGGGCCTGCAGGATGCACGCACGTAACTGGATGGTTCACGCAGAACCGTTCGATGCAGGAAGAACCTACAAAAGCTCGGTGAACTGTGGAACATCCCTCAACAGTGAAGCGGACGGATGTCCTGGGATTCACACGCAGTGTGGACTATCGTGCAGTTGTTTTTTTAAAATGAACTAAAACTGTAGGAATTAGAGTTACGCGTACGGTCTCGAAGAGCCACTGAGAAAAAGCACAATGCAGGGGATCATGTATATACGATTGTTCCATCGCTATACAAGAGAAAACAGAACGGCAAGGAAGGAAGGAAGGAAGGAAGGAAGGAAGGAAGGAAGGAAGGAAGGAAGGAAGGAAGGAAGGAAGGAAGGAAGGAAGGAAGGAAGGAAGGAAGGAAGGAGAAGCAACGAAAGAAAGGGAGGAAGAGACGGAAGGAGGGGAAAGCCGTGTCCTCACCCGGATCCACCGTCCCCCCGCCCCCACGTCGTCCCTGCCGACCGGGCCCCGGTCCCTTTGTGCGCTTACGTTCGTCAGTGTCACTCAGGGGACTGGTTTTACAGATGATGGAACCTAAACAGAGGAAGTGACGGTGACGTAACCAGAGGTTAGCAGACGAGGGGGCCACGTGTCCTCTGCCCCCCAGGACTGCAGACGCAGGGAAGTGAGGAAATCATGAAGCCTGAAAGCAAAGGCCCCACTGGGAGGTAGACAGAACCATTGAGAACGAACAGAGAGAAAGCCTATTTCCTAGGCTGATTATAGACTAGGCAAATCCTAACAATACCCATGATAATGATAATAATAATTATTATTATTTTAATAATAACGAAATTAGTCCAACTTCTCGTTAAATGAGGATTTTTAATTTTCTTGTTAATAGTGTCCATTTGTTAAGCCCCTTCTCTGTGCTGAATGCTATGTTAGCTTTTCACAAGCCTCATTTAACTTAGCCATCACGACAAGGTTGCAACTGTCGTTTCTTCATTTTATAGAGGATAAAACCCAGACTTCAGGAGGCGGAAGAGTTTGTCTGATATCACACATACCTAATGAGTAAAAATCGAGAGTTTGAAAACGATTCTACCCACAGCTGAATTCTCTAGCATGCCACCCATACGCCCAATGAACCTAATTATAATGAACGTGAACTTGGACTGGATAGAGCCAGGTCTTGCCCTGACACGTGGTGTAGTCATCGTAATACAGGCCACAAGTTCTCGGACTCCGTTCTCTCCACAGGTGGGGTCTATGCAACCGCCGCTTGAGTCTGGATGGGCTTCGAATATCATGTGACTTCTGAGGCTGGGTCACGTGGAGGCCGTTTGGCTTCTTCCCTGTGTACTGGAATACTCACTCTTCAAGTCCACTACCCCATGAAGAAGCCCCAGCTACGCTGAGAGGCCAAGCGTCCGTGCCCCTGCTCCCCAGTCACCCCAAACACCAGACATGTAAGCGAAAAACCCCTAGGTGATTCTGCCTCTCAGCTCTATAATTCTCCCCAGCTGAGGCCCCCGCCTTTGTCGGGGCAGGGAGGTGAGTTCTTTCCCATGGCAGACTCCCAAGCAAGACACATGATTGGTTGGGCACAAAGCAATAGATAATCAGACTATTTGGTGGCTTTGGGCAAGTCCTAGAACAGAGAGACTTTCAATAACTTCTCTATTGTGTGAACAAATGAGAAATACAAATGTTAGTCCTCTGTCTGTAATACACGCATGCACAAGAAAAAAAAAAACACACACCCGGGAAACTGCAAGCACTGTTGAAATGTGAGATTGGCTTAAGGGAACTACCTGAGAGAAACCGTTTACTTTGTGAATCACCACATTTTCCAGAGAGAAAGAGCTAGAACGGAGCCATTGAACCTTTGGGGGTTCGACCGATGGCGGGATGCAAATGTCCCTCAGAATATGACATCTGCTGTCCAGTCCGGACTCCCAGGTTGAGGTGAGCACCTGGAATGCCCTTTAAGGAACACGGGAGACGCTGAGTGGTTCGCCGTGTCCATCCCCCTGTCGTAGGCGGTAATTCAGTGCCTGGCAGAGGGAGGGCGTCTTGTATGGCAAATGCACACAGATACATTTCACCGGATGATTATAGAGTCATCACCGAAAGTGAACAAGCTGGCATGGCATCGCGCTTTGCCAGCCCAGGCTCTGGACTGGACGGGCGTAGGTCAGTGTGGCAAGGCCTCAGACGGCCACCAAGGGCCACCAGTGGAAACAAAAACCAGGACGAGGCCCACAGGGACCTCTAGGAAGCGGCGGCTTGGTGACAACGGCTGCGTTTTACTCTGCTTTGTTGAGCTGACTAAGCGTTTATTGAGGAGGGTCAGCCCCATGCCAGGCCCTTCACGGGGTGTCCCGTAAAGTAGGTGCCATTTTCCCGTTTTGAAGAAAACAGAGACCAACAGAAAAACCACCCAAGCCCGTCATCTCATGAGCAGCCGGGCCAGCGTGCGCGGCCACCTCCCTCTGAGGTCCCTTCCCCGGGAGCAGTGCCCCTCCCCTTTCTTCTCTCCAGGGGAATGAATGGCCCGTGCTTTTGCAGTCACGGGGATGGGCTGTGCCCGGGATTGTAACAGGTGTCATTCCCGATCACGTGATGGACGTGGTCTCTAAAAGCATCCCAGGAAGGACTCTTTCATCCAGCCACAGTGGCCAGATAAGTGTCCTTTTTCATTCTCGACAACTACTAGAAAGACCCCAGAGAAAGGAGGCCAGAGGAAGCCGGGTCGTCACAGGGCGCAGCGTCAGTGCAAGAACAAAGCTGACAACGCTGTCTCTAGAGCTTCGGTCGTGAAAAGGAGAGAAGAATCAGGCGGTCGGTAGCCCTAGGGGACGTGGAGTCAGGACAGAGGTTCCGTGGCTGATTTCTGGATGAGGGGGACCCGGGAGTCTGGAAGGCAGGAAGCACCAGCTTTTCAATAAGCTCGCGCGGCTCACTGGTTGATCCCCAAACCACCGGCGTCATTAGCTGTGGCCATTTTCACGGGACAGAAACATGTCCACGGTGAACCTTGGAACTAAATCCAGTTCCAAGCCTCCTTGTAATGGGGCAATCTCAGAGCCACTGGAATGCTCACCTTAATTTAAGTTTACAGGTTTAGGAACCTGTGGGGTCCAGCCATATTTAACATGTGAAATGACTTCCTGTTTATTTCCTTAGAAAGCAATTCTTAGAAGCCCGTGGCCTATCAGTGTATGCTTTTTTTAAAAAAAAAAAATGCACTTAGAGCTATTTAGGCTAAACTAGAAGGCTCATTTACAGTATAAACAGACTTTTTTTTATTGGCATCACGTCCAGATAATACAGCTGAACAGAACGAGTGTGCCACGTGAAGCGGCATTGTCCTAAAATTGCACTCAGATAACTTAACCGGCTAGATGGACCCCTTCCATCCGTAGTGAAAACCTTGGGAACATGGCAAACAGCAACTCTGGCTACCCCCACTGCTCGCTGCCGGCACAGCGCCCGAGGGGACCGGGACATTCCGCAGTGCACTGGCCTCGGGTCTGAAGGCAGCCACAGCAGCAGAGACAGCGCGGGGGACCGATTTCAGACCTGTCTCTGGCACCTAGAGCATTTCCGGGAGCTACTGTCTCATCCCTCTCACTGCGACTTTCCTATCTGCAAAACGGGGGCAGAGAGCATTGTGCCACACCCCCCCCCTTGCCGGCTGTGGCCCCAAAGATGGAAGGAGAGAAAGAGCTCGAAGCAGGCAGCCCAGTGCTGGGGACCCAGTGCCGGCTCAAATATCACAGCAGTGGTCACGTGACTAGTCCATGTACATCCACACTTACTTGAACCCAGGCACACGTATTCCCTAAGGCTTCTGTCATCAAATCCCGTTGAATGAATGAATGAATGAATGAATGAACAGAGTGGCTGGAGGCTACGCTTCACCCGGCTGCCGTGGGCAGACATAGCAGAAAGTTCGGTCACACGGTCATTTAGTCACAGTCAGGTCTCGACTAGAAAGAGCCCGGGAACTGGAGGAGGGTGCAGACACCCTCGTTAGAGAAATTTCGCCTTCTCAGCATCATTTTCTCTAAGGCCGGGACGGTCCCTCCTGTTTTCCCCTTGACTCTCCACTTTCATTATTTAACAGTCTCCAAAAACGAAACATCATCGTTGTGAATCCATTTACCACTCGATAAGCAAGTGGAGCGACGGCTATTCATGTAGGTTATACGCGTATCAGAGAGGGAAGGGCGAACACCTGCTAAGAGCAACGGACGTTAACACTCAGAGGTGGGGCGGTGGGTTATCGTTACTTCCTTTTGGACAGTTTTCTGTGTTTTATATATTTACCACCAAGCACATACATTACTTTTTATAATGAAAAGCAAAGATGGATGTAAAAGTACTTGCTACATAATAAATCCTATACTATATATTTTAAAAACAATATTGACACGGGGGGTGGGGATGTAGTGTTGGACTTAACGTCCTCATGGATTTTAAACCGCCTGGCTCACTCAGGATTGTCACGTACGGGCGCTCTGCTCGTGACGATGCACCCAGCCTGCGGCTACCTGTCTCTAACCGGAGCCACCGTCTCGTCCCTCGAATTGTTATTTCGGAGCACCTCTCTCTAATTGACGCCGAGTCCCCAGAGGCATTCCGGCTGCCCTTTGCCTGACCTTCAGTAGGAGCACCCTCCCTGCCCTGGTCTCTGCTCGGCGGGGCACGGCGCCCACTGCTAAACATGCAAATTAAGGCCTTTCGCCGTGAGATGTCAGGAAAGGGATGAGAGAAGTTCTGTTACAGAGACTCGTGACCACAGACAGGTTTCTCCGGGGTGAGAAGCGCTGGTGACAGGTTCCCAAGCGAATGGACGCAGCATCGGAGGCAGACCAGTGGCAGTGGGGACAGCGGTGGCATGCCTGGGGAACCTGCAGATCAGCTGACAAGGCAGGAGAGAGACGATAAGGGGATTAGGAAGCAGGAGGCTCGGTGGTGAGTGGGGACAAGCTAGGGGGCCTGGTGTGGGTGCGACAACAAGGACTCGAGTTTGGGGAATCGGGAACAGAAAGGAGACAAGGAGAGGCGTGACTCGCTTCCCCATGGGAGAGGGTTTGAGGGGAGGGAGGCTGACCAGCAGGCTGCCGTCTCGCCTGTGCACCCACAGAGCAAAAAGGCACGCACGCTTCGACGGCAGCTGATGAGACTTAGATTCTGTTAAAAGCAGCATCATAAATTACAAGAATAAAAAAAAAACTGTGAGGAATAGCAACAGGATGTCCCAGAGTGCCCCCTGTTTGACACATCGTCTAATCTGCACGCTGCTCCGTGAGGGCTACGGCAGGGAACTGGCTGCTCTCCTCCAGGCCTCTCCTGAAGGTGGGGGGTGATAAGCTGACCCTGCCTCGCCTGTGACTCTGAGTGGAACCCAGACATGGCAACGACACTCTTTTCTGCCATCCCATCCCCTCCCGCCCGCCACCTCCGTCCCTGATGTCTCGTCCCCATGCGTTTTTGTCCTACGCTCACGGCAGGCACACAGATATCTTAACGCAGAGCCCCAGTTTTGAGGGGGCGTAGAGGCAGGGAGGGTCCCCACGAAGGGTTCGGTGCAAAAATATGACCTACGACCTTTTGCCTCTACCCTGGATCACGGAAGAATGTATCAGGGACATCTCCCCTCCAGGTGTCACAGTCAGAATGTTTCGGGTACATGTACAAAAGGGACGGTGGCTGTGTCCCCCACAAAGAAAGAGCGGGGACCCGGAGTAGCTGTCACAGTGACAGGGACAGACTCGGGAGAGAGAGGGACCGCGGCGAGTGTCGGGACCCAGGTGGCAGGCACGACATGACCACATACGTGGTCACCTGGATGGATCCACTCCGGCCACGCTTGTCCCCATCTTGGCTCAAGGTTGAACGAGAGGGAGACAGGTGAGTCTGGGAAGAAAAACAGAGACAATCCGACTGGCTGCATTTGGGTCACACATTTACACACGGAGGGGAAGGGGCAAGTGACAGTCCTACAAGACCAAAGGCAATGGGTCGGGGGGTGGGGTGACTTCTCCAGAAGGAAATGAGCTGCTGTCCCCAAGAGGAAGAGAAGGAAACTCACTGCCCCAACGCCGACGGAAACGCCACAGCACGGGTCCCGAGGGTGGCTTTGGAGATGGTGTCTCAAACGCCGTCAGCTTCCATGAAATGGCATCATCAATGAGAAAAGGCACAGCGCCTTTACCTCACGGAGCGATGGAGAACGTTGTTCGTTCATCTTTCTACAAACGTCCATAAAGGATCTCTTCCATTCCCAGCACTGAGACCCAAGTTCGGAGAACTTACCGGAAACACGAGCCCCAGAGAATCTGCAGTGAAGCCGTGGAGATCAGGAGACACCCCGGGAAGAAAGATGGAGAGAACAAGAAAACCGTCTCTGTGGCCAGTCGGGCAGAGAGGGAGAGGGCGCGAAGGTTAAGCTGGGCCACACTCTCTAAAACACTGTCGTTGTCACAGGTATTCAGGCCACTCACGGCCCTAAGGGTAAGAAATTCCACCCAAATGTCATCTCTCCGTTTCTGTGACTCTGTGCGTGTCTACCTTAAGACTGCACAATCTATATTTGGATGTTTAAAAAAAAAAAAAAAAACTAGGTTGGATGAGGGAAATAGGCAAGATATAAAATAGTTACTAATTTTAACACATTTTTTATAATGAAGGCGCTGCTTTGAAAATCTTCTGTTTCCACATATGTGGATGATTTAACTTGACTTATTAACTTCGGCAGAACTCAAAGATGTTGCTGCTTCTGACAGCGCCTGTGCTCTGAACACCGCACAGCCCGGTCCACAGCTGTTACTGTGAGAGCCACCTTGAACCGGTTTATCTCCGAAACCCCAGGAGGTGTGTGCAGAGGGCTTTGCAGACACGATTGCCCATAACGCCTCATCTGGATGGGGTCGCCCATCAATCCCTTCCCCCACCGCCCTGTGCCAGATTAAGGTTCTTGAACGCACAGACTCTGACACCAAAATACGAGAGGAAAAAAAAAAAACAAACAGACCCCGGCAGCTTCCCTTTGCGTCAACATCTCTGAGAGTTTCGGCAGAGGCTTCGGAGACCTCGTGAGGTCTGGCATTGCCTGAGGGGCTGCATGGATCCCAGCTCCACTGTGCTCGGTGGCAAGAGTTAGAAAGGAAGAAGAATGCATTCCTAAAAATGAACTTTCCGCCATCGTTTGGGTTTCTGTTCCCGAAACCGCCTGGATAAGGGGGATCAAAGGCAATCGTGTCATCTCACGCCTCGCCGAGCATCCCTCAGAGCCATCTCAAGCATTTACTGCGAGAGTTGATAACGGAGTCAAGAATGACAGGAGTTTGATTGACACCCACTTCCTGCGCTCCTGTGACACTGGGCTGGAGCCTGCAAGTCCAGTCAGGACTCCCTGGCCCCGAGGAGACCTGCATTTAGGAGACCCTAAATCAAGGATGTCCTCACGGGCTGCCCGCCCCCCATGCAGCTCTCCAGCTAGATAAAAAGCACTCCTTCGGAAACCATCCTGCTAGCAATGAAGTGAAGCCACTCAGGTCCCCTGCCGAGCAGGGTTCCTGCCAGAACCTTCTATGGAGCCCTAGAATTAGAAGAAGTGAGACACATCCTGCTAGTGACCCACTGAAGGTGCAATGTCCTTCTAGCCCAGGCGGTGGCTCTGCTTGAGCCACACACAGTCCTGGCAACTCAGGGCCTCAGAGACTGAAACTTTCTCTCCAGTAGAAGCAACTTCTCAGATCCAGCCTCTCAAACTCTGGCGAAAGAATGAATGAACGCACTAATGGATGAATGTAAAAGCGAGTCAACACACAGATAAACGAATGAAGGACAAGGCAGCCTGTTCTCTCTCCGGATGGCGCCTCCGACTCGTGTATGGAAGTGGGTTTCTCTGAAGCTTCTTCCTGGGGCCCTGAGCCTGCCGTCCTCGCCACCCCGCCCCAGTGTGGAGCCCAGCCCGCCCTCCGAGCTGGGCGGTAGGTGGGAGGGAGGAGAGGCGCTCACCCTCAGAAATCAAAGTGATCCCCCATTGTCACAGGAGAATTTAGTATCTAAAGATCAAACGCTAGAATTCAAAGAAGTTTGCAAAATCGCACACACTTGGAGTTAATATTGTTGCTCCCCCTACGTCCTAGAGATAATTATCCACAAATCGCATGAAAAGAAAAGGGGTCTGTGGGCTTACTGGCCCTGCAGCAAGGGAGAAAGGGCAGGGAATGGGGTGACGGAGAAGTTACACTAGGCAAGAGCAGTGTGCGTGTAACAACCATCTTTCGGTGAGGGGGATCTGACAGGCATCGTGGATTAAGATGTCAGACTGACGGGATCCCAGGACTGGTGGTGAGCAAGGGGACCAGTGTCATGACATCCGTCGCTGGAGGAGGCCCACCGCGTTCAGGCAGGGCCCTTTGCTACCTGGCTCTGAGGTCTTTGCAGGCCAGAAATCCAGGTGATTTTAGAAATATTGATGACTTCAAGTATTAAAAATTTGTTGGGTGGGTCCAAACTGGGAAAGCTAAGACGAAGCTGCTATGTCTGAACTGAAACTCAGACGTGACACCTTAGAAGAGACCCACGCCCCCTAATCCCGGAGGGCCAAACGGGAGCCCAGATATAACCTACGAAGACGCACAGGTGGGTTCAAGGTCGGGAAGCCCTTTCTCCTGGTAAAACTGTGTACTCAGAAGACAGAGAGTGAGCTTCCCGTCACTGGACGGGGCCAATTTGTTGAAAATGGACAAATGGCCCGGGAGCTGGTAGGCAAGTGTATCATCGAACTGTAAAATCTCTTCTAATAAAAGCAAACAACCGTATTAGATTCTTAGCACGTGCTGACGCGTAACCATACTATTTTAGTTCTAGAATTCACCTTAGTGGACTTTTATCACTGGTTCCCTAAGAAACTAGTTGCTCTCCGCAGAACACAGGCTGAGATGTAACCGTGCGTTCAGACCACGGAAGGGAGACCCCAGGCTGGGCGTGGGGTGGGTGTTGGGAGGGCAGCCGCAGGCAGCAGCACCCCAGCCCCGTGGCTCTGGCAAGCCCTGGAGGGGCCGACAGCGGCCAGCAGGAGCTTCGAGGGAGGGTGGGCGCAGCGCAGCGCAGCTCTGCGTCTGGAAGGCCCCCTTGGGGGAGGAGTGTGTGCGGGGTCCAGGGGGCTGGCGGGCTGGCCTTGGTCTTCTCTGTCTTCTCCCGCTGGGCCTCCTACACGGATTCTTCCACACAAGATGAGCAATATTAAGTGTTGCACAAACACAGGACAAGTGGGCAGATCGGACTCTGCTCACTGTCACTCTGAGATCTGTCCCACCTCGCCTCTGGGCCAAGCCCCCATCACCTCCCTCCGCCACCTCACCCCGCCTCCCGCTCTCCACCCAGAGACGCCAGAAAACACATCACCCCCTGCTCCAGCCTCGCCGAGGTCCTGGGAACCTGGCCTCTCCTGTAGCTGCTCCGGCTTCTGCTCTGGTCCCCTCAGCACGCCATGCGCACTCTGCCCTGTGCCTCCCATGTGGGGGGCCCCTTCCGCCAGGAGCACCTCACATCCGGGACCCCACGAGGCTTCTGTCCCTCGTTTCACTTTGGACAGTTGCTAATTCTCAGCTTTCCAGAAAAGCTGTTCCCAATCAGCCCTACCCAAAGCTGTAGACCCCAGGAGACCCGCTCTGGTCTCTCCCTCCCCAGCGGCCATCACGTCTGATGCCAGACGCGGTGTCACGTGTGCTGCACGAACCGCGAGCAGGGACCTCGTCCCAGCCCAGACCGACCTCTGGGAAGAGAGCTGCCCATATGAGCATTTATGGGATTCGTTTAGGAGCAAACGGTGTCAGCTGGGCTGATACTTGCCTTCGGATAGATCGTAGTAACATAATTAACGTAATTAACATATTGGAGAGGGCCAGAAGATGCTTAACTAACTGAAGGACGATTCTTCCCGTTCTTCTTTAGTTCAGAAATCCGAATACCAACGAGTGGCTGATGTCCACCCCCACCCCACTCCATCTTATGATCGATGGACATCCTTATTCATCTCTCCCAGTGCACCCTTGAAAGAACTTCCCCCAAGGGGTCCCGTTTTCCGTGGGAGAAATGACACACACGAGAACACATCACTTCCCAGCCACAACCTCCACCCGCGTGGTTACGTAAATGCAAATGAATGAAAATGGGATACCATTTAAAATCCACTTTCCTGGTGATGCCAGCCACATTTTACGTGATCAGGAGCCCTGTGTGGCTAGAGGCTAACCTCCTGGGGAAGAGAATCTAGAACATTCCCATCATCACAGAACGTTCCATTGGGCCACTCGCTGGAGTGCTCAGGCAGGCATGGAAGTGCTAGCATATGAATTATGCAAAAACTCAGCTGTGTTGGAACACCAGGCTGCTCACACCGGTTCACACCCACGCCAGCAGGACCAGCGTCCTTCGTAGGTATGTGTGATTTTAATCTTTGTTCGAGTATATCCACACGATCCTCCAACTTCGTCTCAAGCTTTGTATCTTCTGCCTTATGTCTTGTATCCTGTATAAGAAAATGCCCTTGAAAGGTCAGGGAGATATTCTCCTGGGAGCTGTATGTTTTGCCATTGAAATCCTAGATCCTCTTGGAACTGAATTTTTGTACGTGGAATAAAGTAGAGACCCATTTTATTTTTTTTAACATAGATAGCCAGTTGTCCCAAATGGCCAAATCGGATCATTTTTGCATTGGTTTCTCAATGCCTAGCCTATCATAAATCAAGTATGTGTGTACGTGTGTGTGTGAGTAAACTTCTAGATTCTCTATTCTCTTCCGCTGGTCCATCTGACTTTCTCTGCATCGATGCCTTGTTTGTTTGTCTGTTTGTTTGCTTTTTACCTCAAGTAAGTTTTTCTGTCTGTAAGATCAGGCTTTTCATTTTATTTTCTTCTTCAGAAATGTGTTGACTCTTCTTGGCCCTTGTCTCTTCCATCTACCTGTAAGAATCAGGGTGTTCTCTTTAAAAAAAAAATCTCTTGACATCTAGATCAGAAATTCCTTGAAATATACATCAACTTGGAGAATCACCTCCTTACAATATTGAGTCTTCCTCTGCAAAAATATATCTTTAGGTCATTTCTATTTCTTTCAGTGAAGTGTTATAATTTCCTCCATAAGGGGCTTATCCATATTTTATCACATCGACTCTCTGAAACACTGTCAATGTTTTAGTATACATAGATTTTTGTCTGCATTTCCTAAGAGGTTTCATTAAAACAATGCCACTGATTTTTTTGTATGTTGGGTTTGATTCTATCGATCTTACCAACTTCTGATTAATTCTCACGATTCATCTGTGGATTCTTTGGCATTTTCTATGTTGACATCTTCAGGTAAGGAGAATTTTATTTCTTTGTTTTCAATCTTTAGCCATCATTTTTTTTTTCCTTCACACTGATAACACCTTCGGCACAAGGCTGACTGCGTTGGTTACTCTGGGCACCCCCTCGTCTCCTTGTTCTAGACTTAAAGAGATGGCTTTCAACACTTAACCATTAAGCACGATGCTTCCTGTAAGGTTTTTTTTTTTTTAGATGATCCTTATCAAATTAAGAAAGTTCTCTCTGGTTCAAATTTGGTGAGAATATATATATTTTTTTATTATTTCTGACGAAGAGACAGAGAATTGTACTCAACATGTTATCTGCATCTATTAAGATTATCACGTGGGTTTTCTCCTTTATTTGGTGTGTGCGGTGAAGGCCGTTGATTGACGTTTCCATTGAAAGACCAATCTCGCATTCCTGGAGTTAACCCAATTCCTTCACTCTGCGTTGTATGTTTTAGATGTTGTTGGCTTCCTTTTGCCACTAAATTTTCTCCAGGATGTTTGCATCTGTGTCCATGAGTGAGGCTGAGCTGTAATATTTCTTTTTGTTGTTGTTTCTGCTCTGTGTGGGGCATCGAGGTGAGGAGAGTTTTATAAAATGAGCTGATAAGATATATTTGTATAAGATAAAATTGCTGGTTCCTGGAATACTTGCTAGAACTCCTCTCTCAACGCATCTGGTTCTCCTGCTTACTTTGTGAAAAGATTTTGAACCACTGATTCAATTTCCTTTAATGGTTACGGAACCATTTCCTCCTGAGTCAGTGACAGTGTGCTGTTTTTCCCTAGTATTTTATTCATTTGATGGAGGACTTCAAATTTATTGGCCTACATGTTTTATTCATAACAGCCTCATCCATTTAATCTCTGCATCATCTTCTCATTTCTAAAATTGTAGATTTGTGCTTTCTTTCTCTATTTTTCTCAAATAACTTCTAACAAGTTTTGTCTATTGCATTAATCTCAGAGAATCAACTATGGGCTTCGTTTGTGCTCTCTTAATTGTTTCTTTATTTTCTATTTCATTCATCTCTTCTCTGACTTGCATTCCTCCTGCTAGTTTCCTTGGGTTTAGTCTGCTCTTCTTTTTCTCTGCTCTGAAATTAATATCTCATTTTTAGTCTTTTTCTTTTCTTCTCTAACTATATGTCCCTTTTTAATGCTTTAGCTTCATTCTATACATTACGACATAGATATGTATACACACCTTTGTTATCCAACAGTTCTAAATAGTTTATCATTTTCTTTTTATTTGTGTACCATAAATCGTTCAGAAGTGCAATCTTAAATTTACAAAGGTGTGGCCTTTTCAAGTTATATTTTCGTCATCACTTTCTCGAGTCACTGTATTCTGAGCAGAGACAGTGGCCTCGCCATCAGAATCGCTTTGGACCAGGACTGTGGCTCTCGGTCTGGCCCGAGCGCTATTGCCCGGATAGTCTCCATCACGATCACTTCTGAACACCTGACACTCCTTGCTTGGAAACCAGCCCGGGCGATGCCAGCACGTTGCTGCACTTGAGCATCCGTGGTGAACAAGTGGCAGATTCTGAAACTCGTCCACGTGCTTGAAAACAGCGTGCGTTCTCTCACTTGGGCACAAAGCGGTACCCAGTTCTAACTACATCCATCATATCCCACTTGTCAGTTATCATGCATTTTCCATTTTCCTCTTCAATAAATAATTAAGGGCGGAGGGGGTGTCTGTGGATCTGTCCATTTCTTCTTGTGGAGCTATAAAGTTTTCCTGTATGTTTTAGGTCTTAGATATGTTATATATTTTATATCTAAAAAGTGCATCTGAAAGTATTATAGCATTCTTGAAGTTTTTTTGTATGAAATGACTACCTTTTAACTCTACTAAGTCTATTTTGTCTGATATTAATATAGCATATCAGCTTATTTTGTGGGGGGTTAATATAATTTTTTTTAATTTTTAATCTTCTTCATCCTCATGTCTGTTTTTAACATATAAATGTCCAACCCTCAACAAACCTATAGTAAGCCTAACTGTCAGTTTGGTATTTGTTTCTATCTGGTCACTAAAACAATGCTAAACTGATTTGTAAAAAAAAAAAACATTCTAGAAGTCAGATTCTTCCCTGATTTGAGCTAAATTATTCCAGAGAGTTAAAATTATGAAGTGACAGTCAGCAGCCGACTTCCAAAACACATGGTCTCAATAAGCCACGCTCCCCCAGTCAAAGGACCTGGAAATCATCACTACGTTATGAAATAATACAAGTGAGGCTCTCTCCATCTCAACTCTGTGAAATCACCGGGGTCCGTACCCAACGGCAAAGCCATCCAACTCTTCACACAGACAGATTTTAGTAAGCATTAAGAAATGAACGTCCATCTGATCCTCAGGTGACGGAAGGAACAAAGCATAATGTTGAGGGTTTTTCAGTGGCAGCCTCTCTGCACTGGGGTTCGCAACCTTTTGGGGGTCCCAGGTCCTCACTGGTCCACCTCCTCGCGCGTGGGGGAGACCCAGCGGGTTGTGCGTGAGCTTTTCATCAGCTGCTGAGAAAGTCACTGGCGGAATTATCTGCAAGGATACAAT
The DNA here is from genome assembly GCA_004027375.1 of Macroglossus sobrinus. Lineage (NCBI taxonomy): Eukaryota > Metazoa > Chordata > Mammalia > Chiroptera > Pteropodidae > Macroglossus > Macroglossus sobrinus. The sequence goes on from PVKZ01005744.1 coordinate 30,190, forward strand.
TAGCGTGCAAGCAGGCAAGACTGTGTTTAAGAAGTCAGAGTTCAGACAATTCCAAACTTGCAAACGCTTTTACATGCCGTCATTCAAACGCTTCAGGTTTTTTTTTCTTTTTCTTTCTTTCTTTTTTTTTTAACGATTAATAAATTGTTTTCAAGGCACCTGTTGCCAACACCTAATTTTCATTGAGCAGTTCTGTAGAGAATGTGGCCGAGTGTCAGTGTATAGTTCCTGCTTGATGTTGCGTATAATTTTTAGGATATTCTGAATGGCATGTGCTAATTATTTAGTACAATAGCTAATTTTATGGCTCTGAAAGACTCTCACAGAAGGGCTGTAATTACTTATAATAGGAATGTCTCGGGTTTTTTTTGTTTTTTTTGTTTTTGTTAAAACCAGAGTGAGGGGAGGCAAGGAAGAAAATAAAAGGATAATTTTACACTTGCCTCCGAAGGATGAAATAGTTAATATTTTCGGGACTTTGTCAGTAGTAACACCGGGAGACAAACCATATGTCCCAGACTTCTAAGGAAAACATCGCGGCTTAGCGGAATTTACAGCAGTTTCTAAAATACGTGTTTAGATTTGATTTCCCCAAAGCAGATGAAAATCCTTTTGAAATTTTGCCTCTTGGCCCACCGTTTCCAGCAGAGCATAGATCTTCTTAAAAACGGGGGAGAAAAGTTTTCCAGATCTTCACTCGTCAGAGGAGGGTCTTCTCCGAGGTGCGTGGACATGACGGCGACACCCCCTGCTCTGCAGGTTGCCTGTCACAGAGGTGTGCGTATCACGGAGAAGTGGCAGGCGTGGGACTCCAATCCCATCTTCATGGCAGCCTTGTCAAGAAGGCAGAAGGGAACGTGGAGGTTCCAGACCCTCCAACGGTAGTGCCAAGAGGTGTTGAACTATCCACACCTTTCGACTCAGGAATTCCGCTTCTGGAGATCTATAGCTCAGAAGTGGCGTACGATGCCTGCATCACACAAGGACGCTCCCCTCACCGTTCTCAGAATCCTGAGAGACGGGAAGCCATCGAAATATTGAGAGGTGGCTTATGAAACTATGGCACGCCCAACCCAGGGGTCTCACGCCATGAGTAAAATTATATTTGAATGCCTGTGTAACTGTGAAAGGTCATTTCTATGACTTCAAACTAAGTGCAGACACCAGGACAAAAAGCCACCTGTACATATGGGAAAATTATATTATCTATATTATAAACATAGCAAAAAGGACTACTTAGAAGGAGCACATCAGAAAGCAAATAAATAATTATCTCTGAGTGGGGAGTGTATAGTATAGGTCATTCTAGTTTTCCCATAACCTGTCGTATACATGTTTTTATTCTACTAGAAACTTTTTCTAGGTTCCAATAAGAAAATTAGGTGTTACTTTAAAATCTAAGCGTTAGTCGTCTTGTCGTCAAAGGCAAAGGACTGAACCAGACTCCGGAGACCTTCCCGGTGGCCCTGTTCTCCATCGCGAGGTTCCCCGGGCGCTTCCTGTCTGATGAGCGGTGTCTCTTCTGTCTCTCTCCATCTTCCTTCTCCTATCTCCTTCCTCCCTTCCCAGCGCTGCTTCTCCTAAGCTCATCCCTTTCTTTGTGTGTGTCAGCCCTCCGTTCCTTGCTCATCCTCTTTCTTCCACCCAGGTCTGAACCTGGGGTCCGGGAATCCAGAAGCTCTCTCAGGAGAAGGAGGTATGGTGGCCGGGCGTGACAGGTGTCACTGCACACAGAGGACTCTATGGATCCTTCCTTCCACCTGTCGTTAATGATTCCGGCCTATTCATCCACAGCAGCCAAGAGCCACATTGTCAGGTCTGCACGTGAGATCACAGCCAACTGCCAAGGTCAAGAAATAGGAGAGAGCCAACCGGCCCGAGGACTTGGGGGAGACCCATAACAAATATACATACGTATCTGAATGGTGGCCACAGAGGGGACCGAGTCTGGGCGTTCAGGGCGGTGAGGGGAGCGGATGAGCGTGTACCGAGTGTTACCGGTCACCGGAAACCAGAGCGAGAGAGAAGGAGGCCGAGCAGAGTGCCGTTCTCGGGCGGCGTGGACAAGCTCTGTCGCCTTTTGCTGTGGCACCCTGAGTGAGGCCCCGGGCTCTCTGGACCTGGGTTTCTTCACGGGTAACCTAGGACTAGCATCTTCCTAGTCTGCCCGACGATGTACTCGAGAGACGTTCTGAAGCACCTGCCGTGCGCCAGGTGCAGGGCATACAGCAGGCAAGCTCTCTGCACCCTGGCGGCTGGCACTGCAGCAGGAGGCAGGTGACGATGAATACGGAAACCAATCCACGTCGGCAGCAATGGCAGGTGGTGACGGGCGCCACGAAGCCAAGCAAAGCGGAGAAGGGACGGAGAGAGAGGCTTGAGTGGGGCAGCAGAGATGCTAATGGAGACACCAGATCAGGGGCACGAGCACTGTGAAGGTACCACATCTGCCACCTATTTCTATTGGGCAGGAAGAACAGGAAAGGCTTTCTAATGGACCGGATCAGGCATGTAAGGCCAAGAGAGGGATCGTGACGTTTGGGGTGAAGACGATTAAAATGAGAAGGACAGAGTAGTTGACAGACTGTGAAGCAGTAAACACTGGTTTCAGCACCAAGCCAAGAGCCTCGTACACAGTGACTGTTTGCTCAAGTTTCACCGAATGACCACAAGCGCCCCCAAATCGCTAGTGTGCCTTGTGAGGTGACACGTGGTGATAACGGTGGCGCGGTGGTTATCCCGCCCACTTCTGCGCATCATGCTGCAGACCGCCACTTCCCCCTTCATTTCACAGCCACCTGACAGGGGGGCGCCCCCTCCAGAATGTTCTCCCAGAGCATCGTGGCCTTCCTGCCTGGCAGCATCTCAGAAACAGGCCGCTCGGCCTTGCACGTGAGTGAATTCAGAAATAAGTGTTTGCTTCTCCTGTTTTCTTCTATGGTTCAAAAAAAGAAAAAAATTCCTTGGATTATACATCCTTCTCATTTTATTTGACTCTGTTGAGTGCACGGACCTATATTCAGTTTATTAAAGGAGAAACCACGGAAATGATTGGCCCCGAATTTTAGACCTAAGTAACCTGTCCGTGTGTTATATAGAAAGGAGACGGAGGCCCAGAGTTGAAGGCCAAGATGAGCAGCATCGCCAGGGGTGAACCCCTTCTCCAAACGCAGGACACATGACCATCGTAATCTGCACGGGTTTCCCCCAAACGAGGGTGGGGCACGTGATCGGCTGACAGACGGGTGGTGGGTGATGCAAGAGAAACCAAAACTGCTCTTTTCATGTTAAAAAACAGATTTAGAAATTCCTTTCTCCACAACTTTTTTCCTTCTTCTTCCTATTAAGCATGTGTGTGTGTGTGTGCACACGCGCACACACACAACACACACACACACACACACACACACACACACACACACACATACACATACACAAAATAGCATTGCCACCGGTATAAACACCCTTTCAGCATCTAGATTTCATTTTCCACATCTTCCCCACCATTCGCTTGCAAAAATTACTTCGAAAACTTCCATTTTCTCCCTCGTTCACTCCTCCCATGTTCTAAAGTCGCATTACTTGTCGTTAATGAGACTGGTGGAAACATTTGTTTGATTATCCATCGCTAGTTATTTATTATGAGCGTTATTAAGTCGTTTAAAAAGCAGTTGGGAGTGTGCTTCTGAAAAAAAAAAAACAGCTCTACGGGATAGTTTATTAGTATATTAATTATATGACTTTTGCACCCCGAAACAAATGCAATGATAACATGAAATGTGTCAGCCTGCTTTGCCAAACGCAGAAGACTCTGATGTTTTCTTATCTGCTGTGCCAAAACGAACACAAATAAGTTTGTTTTGGGAGGCAGGCATCGAAACCAGCGTATTCGCTTCCAAATAGCCTTAATATTTATTGTAATGCCAAAGTAATGTCAACATTATTTACAGATTATTAAAAATAATTTAAGGCTTGAGCAAGCTTGCTGTTGGACTGTAACACATTCCCTAATCACAAAAATATTTATTGTGATGCCGTCGGCACACACGAAATACAATTGAGTTTTAACTGTTTTAAGTCTTGTCAAAATATTTTTCGGTAGGACTAGAATCTTCCGATGTACTGAGTAACACTATTGATTATATTCTGTAGTTGGTAGAACCTCACCTTTTGTATCCAAAAATCTTACTGTAAATTGTTAGCTTTCCGGAAGAGCAAATAAATCATTATACTAAATATAGGCTGTCAGGTTAATTTGGTACTTAGCACCACCTTAACATTAGGCATTTTATCTGTGCCTTCTGTAGAACTATTACTTTATTTAGCAACGCATTAAAATAAAGACTTTCTGACTGGCTCGGCCAGAAACAAAAGAAATGAAGCCGAGAGATTAAAAGGCATGAAAACATTTTTAAAATCCCACTATTCTGTAAGTTAAAAATGAGCTGTTTAAATATTTGGGTCTTGCGTGTCGCGGTGCAAATTTGGGGAAAGGGTTTCCTAAAAAAAAAAAAAAAAAAAATGTCCAAGATAAAAAAGTAAACCAGTAAAAAAAAAAAAACCAGTGTGTTTCCAAGATGGTTTGAATGACATCTCTGCCCGCCCAGGTCAGAGACGCATTAGGGTACTTTGCGTCCGGGGTGGTCAGGTTTGGCTTGGCCCGTGCCCCCCGGAGCCAGCATCTCTTCCTCCTGTCTTTAACTTCACTGTAATCATTTTCGAGTTTGTTTGTTTTGCTTCTTCAGACGCCCAGAGTCACATTCCTGAGCGTCTAGCTTTCACTGGGTTCGATTCTTCTTTAAGACGGTCCAACCTGTTCCGTTTTTAAAAATGTCTTAATTAGTCTAATCCTGACTGGGCTCTCTCCAAGGCTCCCGTTGGCAGAGTCAGATTTCAATTAACATTCCGCTTCCATCCTGCAAATGCCCTTGCTCAGACTTTTTTTTTTTCTTTCTTTCTTTTTTTTTATTTTTTTTTTTTTATGCGTTATGTTGGATGCCACCGCTCTTCAGCTCTATTCTGCCTCCGAAATTATACGGCTCCTAAAATGTTTCAAGGCACCAGGCGCCCGGGAAAGTTCTGGCAATTACTCCGCTTTCAAATTTCCGAGAAGCTCATCCAGGACTGTAAGCTACCGGAGGATGCGATGGGCACATTCTCCTGGCTCTTTAAAACCAGAGGTGTCAGACCTTTTTCTTTATGGATGATAGAGAGTTTAAACCAAGGACGTGCTTTAAACTCGGTTCCGGCTTAGCTTCGTTCAGGAGCCAGGGGGATAGGTGCTACCGGCTTTCAAACACTCTCATGCATCCCATCCTCACGTCAGTCCTGGTGAGGCAGGCCTCATCTCCTCGGTGCCCATTTTACAGATGGACACGCCTGGAGTTCAGAGAGGTGAACTGGCTTGTCCAAAGCTGCAGAGCCCAGCAGTAGCACGTGAGATCAGCTGGCCTTCTCCCTGGCCGTAACAACGTGACAGAGGAAGCCAGCATAATAAAAATATTCAAAAAAGTAAAATCGATCTACAGTGTGCGTGTTTCTTCACCACCAACTGAAAGATGCCGTACTGAACTTGACTAAATGTTGCAGAGAACGTTGGCTATTCACGGGAATGCCAAAGCTTCCTTGCGTCTGGCCTCCGCTCTCCCTGTTTCTGAGTCAGATGGCCTGCCCGTGAACCCTAGAGCCCCATGACCTTGAACGAATGCACCTAACTTCTCTAGACCTCGGCTAATTCATCCGTGATAACGCCCATCTCGTAGGGTTGCTCTGAGGTCCCATGGGGCAATCCGCGCAGAGTCCCTCACTCGCGCCTGACACCTGTGAACATCACGGCTCCTTGGGTAACAAACGGGCACCAAAGCCGCAGCCTCAGCACCACAGACAGTCTGCGCTGGGTCATTCCTTGCTCGAAGGGCTTCCCCATGCATTATAGGATATCTAAACCCATCGTTCCAGTAGATTCCAGCAGCGCTTTCTCCACTGTGAACATCTGAATTTTCTCCAGGCGTTGCCAAATATCCTCTAGCAGACAAAGTGAACGCTGCTATGATGTCACGTCCCAAAGCCGCCTTGTCCCATACGGTGGCCACAAGCGCCATATGGCTGTTGAGCACATGAACTGTGGCTGGTGTCACAGAGTGAAATAATAGTCCGGATATAGTGCATTAAATAAAATATGCTGTTAGAATAATTTTACCGGTTTCTTTTAACTTTTCTTGCCACTGTGGCTACTAGAAATCTAAAAATTACACGAGTGGTTTGCGTGAGACTTCTGTTGGGCAGTGCTATGCTAAAGGTTTCTCTCTCACCTCGTGGAAAATCATTTATAATTAGCCGTCAGAGATCTCTGTCACCTGACAGCTCACTGTGGGAGTTATCATGCTCACCCCAATACCCATCGTCTTTCTTCCATCCCACCTCGGTCCCTGGAGCCATTTTCACCCTCCCAGATGACTGAAGCTTGAACACCTGAGGTCACTCTCAACTCACCCCTGACCAAAATCCACATCCTATGTCCCAGTCTGCTTCAGTGTTTCTAAGTATGAAAAAGAAACAATCGAAGCAGCATTTACAGAAAAAAAAAACTGGAAATAACCTAAATGCCAGTAACAGGGGACGGCTCCGTCTCCGTAATGCAACACCACGCGGCTTGTAGAGTCGCAGGTAAGAATACTCGACAGCATGAAACATGATCACGATGCACACAGCGAAGAACTAGATTAGTTCTTCAGAAAGCGCGGTCTTATTTTTGTCACAAAGGTGTACCTGTTGCTACTCGCCTGGATATGTGCTGAAAACGACCAGTTCTATTAATAGTAGTTTGTTGACGGCTGCTGAGAACACAGATGAAGTTCAGCTTAATTTTATAATGTTGTTTTGCTCCCAAGTTTTCTAAAAGGAGCATAAACTGAATCTTTAATAAGAAAAAAAAAAAAAGAGGTGTGTGTCGCTGTCTTCACTGTTTTGGGTTTTTGCTTGTTTGTTGACTGTTGTCTTCGTTGTTACAAAGCGTAAGCCCTGTCCAACTAACTCATGGCTCCCTGTATCAAAGGGACTGTGCTGGTGAAACCACCTTCTAAAGACAGAGGCTGGTCACTGTCATGCAGATATTGGCACCTGCTGGTCTGCGGCAATGCCCTCACCCAGGAGACTTCCGGTAAAGTCCGGAGACATTCTGGTTGTTACAAGAAGAGGTGCTATTGTCCCAGGGATGCGGTTAAATACCCTCCAATTCACAAGCCAGCCCCTGCCCCAAAGCACTGTGCAGCCCCACGTGTCAATAGTTGAAATCACTATGGATCAATATCGCTGTTAGACTACAGAGAACATTGATTCCAGGGCCAAACGCAAAGCAGTTCTGAGATAGGAGCCCAGATCATGTCCTCTGAGTGTCCCTGCATGCATCTGCCTGACACCAAGCATCCCAATTAAAACGGAAATCAGATTAGTTAGTCGTCCAGTTACTAACTCGCACGAGGTAAGACGATGGGCTGGAAATAGCGTGGTCGCCCACGGGCGAGACGGCGACGGGGAAGTAAAACAGAAACCACCTTCTCCGCTGCAAGGCTGGCAGGGCAGAGCCGTCTGCTGAGGGTGGTGGCCCTTCTGGACCTGTTTTGTCGAGAGCCTCCGGTTTTGAACAGGCTTTGTCTGGCGCCCTTCACAGGCACTACATTAACTCGGGTTCATTTGAAATTCATCATTCCCGAAGAGATACAAGACACTGGAGGGTTCGTTTCCAGGATTTTAAATGTCAGCCACCCAAAATGCGCTGTGGAGACACAGCATCTGGAAAGACGATGTTTTTTGAAATGTATCTACAAACAGGAGCAGCTCCCCCGAGCTAGGCTTTTTCAGAAAAAAAAAAAGATTAAAAAAAAGAAAAATCATCCGTCAGAACACACACGGCCAGAACCTTGATGGGCTCCCCCCACCCCACGACTCCCCTTGAAAAATAGAAGAGTTCAAGTTAAAAAATGCAGCGTTTGCGTTAGGTCTGACCTCTCGGAAGTGTAGGACAAGGCCACATGGAGCAGAAGTGCTCGCTGAGAAACGAAGAATTCTTCGACGCTCGAGGAAGAATGAGAAGTCCAGCTCCAGCTCTAGCGGCTGGCTTCCTTGCTGTTCCTCAAACACTCCAGGCGCTCTCCCAACTCAGGGCCTGTGCTTCGGCTGCCCCTTCTAGCACGTTCCTCTCCCCATCGCCCCTCGGCTCTCGCCCACGCCCACAACCCTTTATTTCTTTGCTCCCTTCTCAGGAAAGCGAGACCCTGCGTCACCCTCCCTCACTGCTGTCTGTCCACCCTGCCGTCTGTCCCTCCCAGAACCCCATCGCTCAGCATTACCCTGCTCTGATTTTCCTTTTTCTTTCTTTTCTAACTTACTCCAACATTTCATTTTTCTTATATTTGCCATTTATCGTCTCTTCCTGCTTAAGAAGGTAGGCTCCGGGCAAGAGGGGACGCTTTCATTCCCCGGTGGGTCCCAAGCACCCACGCTGGTGCCCGTGAGTTTCCTGAACACCTGCTCTGTGCTCAGCGTGATGCTGACAGCTGTAGGGAGGAGCCCGCATTAGGTGCCTACCTCCGTGTTTGAGGAAATAATCCGTGAACCAAGGTGCTCAGGACTCTGAGACTGGCTCGAGCTGGTTTCTGTTGCTTGCAACCAGAAAGCACCTAACATTTGAGCCCCAGCTGTCAGCGCTGGCTCCCACAGAATGCTGCAGGAGTAGGGTGGGGTGGGGGGAACACCGGGCAGGCTGGAGCCCAGTCCCCAGGGAGGGACCAGGAAGCAGCCGGGGGAGGCATCCATCTCTTGTCGAAGCCCAAATCTGCTCCTCCTCTTCACCACAGAGGACTTGGTCAGCCCGCTCCGTCCCCTCCTCTGAACCTGCCCCAGGACGTCCCTGCCCCCAGAGACATCTAGTACCCAGGATGGAAACGCAGAGCTCCCGGTGGAGCCCAGCCTCCATGGGACTACGTGACGTGCGCCCTTGAATGCCGCCCTGCCAGCAGCCTCGCGTCCCACCCGCCAGCACCAAGAAGATCGGCCCAGAGTGACTGAAGGAGCCACCGAACAGAGCAGACGGGGAGACCCTTTCCTGGGGGGAGAGGGAATAAACAGAGGCACGGGAACGAGCTTGGAATCAGGGCTGAGCATCAGGGGACAGAAAGCCACATGGCCGGACGAGCAGCAGCAGGAGGTCCAACGTCAGAAGTGACACCACAGACGTGGAGTCTAAGGGCCCCGAGCAGCCGGTGTGGATTCAGGTGAGCGGTTCAGCCTCCTGAGCATAACTTCTCTCCCCCGTGACGTGGGGACCGTACCTGTGCCACCCCATAGCCTTGGTGGCGTTGAAATGAGGTGACGCCGGCAGAGCAAGGACTAGAGGAGGCGTCCACAGGAGTAACTGCCACTGTTACTGTCAGGGCAGAGGGGCCACGGCGGGAAGCCTGAGGGACCAAAACTAAGGCCCGGGGAAAATGACCAGACACGTGTAGAGAAGAAGGGAGGAAGGGGCTCCAGGTGGAAAGCTGTCGGCACCACCGAGGGGTGAGTCGAGGATGCTGGCCGGGGACGGGAAAACGGGTGAAGCCAGCAGGGAAGCGGGTGGCGGATGAGATGCCGAAGATGAAGGAAGGGGCAGAGTTTAAGAAACGGCAGTTCCAAGAGTCCTGCCTGGCCCTCTGTTCAGAAAGCACACGAACGCGTTACATCACCGTAACCCGGGGTCGGGCTGCTTCGAGGGTGAGCCCCGGAAAGGACCAACGAGATGGGGTTCACGCTCAGAACGTCTCAGGGCACCAGGGAGCACCTGGCGACCGGCAGACGCTCCGTAGACGTAGGCGGTGGATTTACAAACGATTCGTGCACGTGATTTTCTGCATGTATGTTTACACGTGCATGTGTGTGCATGTGTACGTATGTATGCATGTATGCACATGTGTATAATATCCATGTACACATATGCGTAACCGTACACTAAAAACAGTGAACACTGATATGCATAATAAATATAATCTTCAAAAAGATTTGAAGCTGTTAATAAGAGAAATAGACACACAGAATAGGACAAAATAAATTAAATGAGAGTAGTCTACAGCCATGCCACCCTGAACAAGCCTGATCCTGTCTGATCTCGGAAGCTAAGCAGGGTCGGGCCTGGTTAGTACTTGGATGGGAGACCACCTAGGAAGACCAGGTGCAGAAGGTGTAAAAAATAAAAAAATAAGAAATTGTAAGCTGACAAGGTCATTGCAATCTGAGGTCAACCAAGGGTTGCCTTGCCTAAAAAAAGTTTTTAAAAATTAAAAATTAAATGAGAGTATCAAGATCTGCTGTTAGGACAAAGCAATGTGCCAGGATGCACCTTTGTTAGGTGACTGCAGGCATTTCTGAGCTCCCTGCTGGCCAAGGTGATAAAGGCAACCTGCTGCTACCAGTTCTCACCGCCCCACCAAGAAGCCTGCGAGTTGACCTAGAAGAACAAATGTTATCTCAAAAATGATAGCTCTTCACCTGACATATATCTAGGCAAAATGACAAGATATCAACAACAATTTCAAAAAAGACAAAATGTTCTATAAATTGATTTTACGTAAAAATTTTCTGCAAAACGCAAGCTTACACCCTGAAATAAAAGCTCAGCATGGACTTCTGTTCCTCCGATCATAATATTTTTTAAAATCACGAATTGGACGCATTTCTTCCTGCCACTGCCTGTGACTCAGAGCCCCACCCCCACCCCCACCAGGTCCCTGGGCCACTGAATGTCACTGACACCACCCTTCACGGAGGAATGTCCAGAGGGCATCTCCCACCCTCCATTTTCAACTTCCCTGGAGTCAACTTTTAATTACCAGAGTTAGCAGCATCTCACAGGGCACCAACAGGCAACTCAGCTCACAGCAGCGTGTCCACGAGTCCAGCAGAAAACAAGTCAGGAGTCGAGTTTAACAAACATTTGGTGAGATCAGGCCTTCTAGCGCTGTGTGGACTCCTCGTTGCCTCATGCGCTCAGCCAGGACACTGCTGAGGCCTGGCGTGACAGGGACAGTGCTGAGTGTTCCGTCAGGGGTCCCCCCCACCCCCGTGCCCTCCACCTGCTCGGAATCTAGACCAGAGTGAGCAGAATACACAGGAGATCAAGGGTCACACCAGAGGGGCAGCCGCAGCCCTGTGGCCACGAGGAGGAGTCGCCCAGTGACCTCCCTCGAGAAGCCACCCATCCCGCGGAAGCTGTGAACGCAGACGAGGGTCACTGACACCCACAAGCTCCCCCACGACAGAGACACCAGCCCGGAGGGTGGGACATCACTTTGTGTAGCACGATGAAAAGAAACAGCCAAACAGATCTGCCCACCCCTCCACCCCCGAAAATCAGAAACCCAGACAGCATAAATAATGACAAGAAGTGTCTTTCAGGCACCGGTGACAAGTGGAGAAGTTGCGCTCCCGACAAAGGAGGCACACAATGGCAGGCTCCCGGATGAATAGGGCGGCTCTGTCGCACTTGGTGAGGCACGCCGCAGACTGCCAAGTACCTGTGGGTGCCTAATAAACGCCTCTGACGGGTGATGAATGCCGCCGTTATTACGTGTGCCATTATCGTTTTCAGTGAATGAACCTTCCTTATCAATCTTTATAACCTCAGTTTCAACGGTATTAATTCCGCCAGCCCCCACGCCCAGCGCCTCGCTAACTACCAGTCCTCAAACCTTGTCAGAAAACAAGGCTTTGATTTTTGCAATGTCACATGCCAGGTTCGAAGGAAAGTCAACTTCTATATGCTGTCCTATCAGAGGGTTACAGCATACTGTCGCCCGTAAAGAATGGGAAAGAATTCTTTTCCAGTTCCTAATCTACGGCAATACTTTTCATTGTTCACACGGGTCTGAAGGCTCCTTTCAAAATGCTACTTGATATTAGCAATCTATGATTTTTGAAAACAAAGAGCTATTGTTTCTAGGAGTCGTTGCTTTAAAAGTAAATACTTGGATATTGCTCGTGAACGACAAGCATTTCCATATTTTTTTTAATTTTTTTTTTTTTAACAATTGCTACTTAAATCGGGGCGGGCACAAAACAGAAAAACACACAGATGTCTTTTGATAAAAACGAAATCGTGACTTCTGCTAGTTTTTTAACTAGCATTGCCTCCCTTTAGCAGAGTCAAGCTCAGGCCCCTCCGCTGTCCAGCCCAAATGATCCTTTCCTCCCCTGAAACTATAAAACCTGTCATTTCTAACTCACTTGACAACATGTGCAGAGGTCTCTCACCCTCTCTCCTCTCTCCCCCCCTCCTCACTCTGTCCCAGTCCCTCCCTCTCTCCCTTCTTTGCCCAAACAAGGAGGCTACCTCTCCTCTCCTCTCCTCTCGGGTAAACAGACAACGGGCTAAAAGTTCAGCCACGAGAACAAAAAGCGCTCACAGTCAGGGTACAAACCATCTGAGTCAAAGCAAAATCTCACACGAAGGGGGCATCCAAGCAGGCCGAGCAGAGAGCCGGGGAACATGAGAGGGCCGTCATTAGCTTGTGGGACAAGTGCGCATAGAGGCCCCACTATGTGCCAAGAAAACGAGAGTAAATACACAGGCCTTTGTCACTGACCCTGCGAAGCTCACAGCTCATAAGAGCTCCTGTGACAGCGCTATTGACCAGGTACCCAATGCCTGCTGCAAACCTATCTCATTTAATGCTAACAATTTGAGTCAGGTAATATTATTACCCCATTATGCAAATGAGATCACGTGACTTGGGGAGGGAGGGAGGGAGGGAGGGAGGAAGGGAGGGAGGGAGGGAGGGAGGGAAGTCTGGCTGCAGAGGTCCTATTTATAACCACACATGCCAGACAACCAGTATTTACCAGCAGCAGGAAAAAAGGGTGTTGGGGAGAGAGGCCGGGACAGGGAGAGGCATGAGGGGCGGGGCGCGTAGGACAGGCAGCCACGTCCTAGAGGTCAAGGCTGGCCACAAAGAGAAGGGCTTGGGCTGAGCCTTCAAGCGTCAGCAGGAGTTCAGCAAGCCCATAAGAGGAGGAAAAAGCATTCCAGACAGAGGGAATGGCAAGTGCAGAAAGAGTCATCTGCTAACCCCGGCCCCGTCCTCCCTCGCACCTGAGGAGGCCACGCCTGGCACAGGTGGGTCCTCGTCGCCAGGGGATGGCTCCAGGCCGGAACAAACGGCCCCAACAGAAAACTGTGGCAAGGAGAACAGGGCGACACTTCCGCTGAGTACGATTATCCTTCAGGAGCCCAAACGAGGCTAACAAAAGAGAAATTAAACACAATACTGTGTCGTGGCCCTTTGACCTAAGTGTCAACTTGGAATTTCAAATAAAATTAGAAGATTCTTCTAATAATTATAGAAGATGGCAAATAAGGTCCAGGGGGCGAGCGCGTGTGGCAAGAAGTGACTAATCATATTTTGCAGAAAAAGCGGCCAGGGCTGACCCCTCTCCAGATAAATGTGTGGGGCAAAGTCAGACAGGGGAAAGGTTACCAGCGGTTAATGTTAAATAGTGATCTATCCGCCAGGCACCCCCGCCTGCCTCCTCCTCCTCCATATTCATGGGAAGCTACCGTTCTTCCATATTCATCACCCACAAAGAGTTTTAAAGCAAGGAACGCTGGCTTGGAGGACTTCAGCCCTAATGGAAATGCTTGTGATGACGAGCACCACAGACTTCCCCCCACCGACCTCAAAATCTAAGGCATGGAAGAAAAGAGCAGCCGTGAGGCTGACACGTGCGAGTATCCTGAGAACATCCTGCATGCCAGGTGTGGTGCCCACGAGGTCCCAGGTGCGGGCTCTGGGTCCTGAGGGCCTGGGCGGGACCCCAGCTCCGTCACCAGTCTCTGCCTCGGTTTCCCTTAGGTCAAACGGCCGTAGCAACAGTACCTACCTGACATGACATCCTCTACGTAGCCTCACCTGTGGCGCTGTGCTGGGCAGAGTGGCAGCGTGCCCGGCTCCATCGGTGTTCCCTGTGATTCTTGGGTCTGATGATGCTTCCAACACAGGATGCAGGTGCCATCGACCCTCCTTTGGAGACGAGCAGTCACCCCCCCGCTCCAGGTGGTCGAGCTGGCCAACAGCTGCAGGTGGGCCTGTCACTCACTCCGCTCTTCTTGGGGAATTTAGGTCTGAGGACGTGCACCCCGCTCCAAAAATGGCTCCACGAAGCCTCCAAGGCCTCAGACCTCCTCATAGACAGTAGCTTCTGCAAAGAACAGAGCAGAGTTAACACGCTTCCGAGAACAGACTGAACAGCAAACAGCCCCCCTCTGCCAGGCAGGCACCCTGGGTTTCAGCTTTTCCTTTTTTCAGTCTGGTTTAGGCTCATCTGTGAGATGCTTTCACCCTCCCCTATTTATCGGGCACCTAACTTTCTTAACAGCAGCCTTTATCTCCATGACTTCAGAGTTTTGGGAAGAGCTTATAAATAAGCACATAGCAGCCTGGCACCCCCTGATAACAACTCCACAGCCAAAGCAAGTGTGTATTATAGTTCTTCTCTCCATTCCATAGAAAAAGGAAAGTGGAACGAGAAAAGTTAAAGACTCTGCCTAAAAAGTCCCATGGCAGAGACTGCCGCTGTGGGGTTTTTCAGTGAGTGGGGGAGGGTCAGCTTCTAAGGACTGTATTGGGGAGGTAGAGGTGAGGGGGTTGTGGGAGATTCTGAGGGGATACCAGCGGTGATGCTGGGGGCTGCAGGAGAGGTGAGACCCTTCAAGCTCTCAGCACCCCGCATCCTATAAGGATGTGGAGGGCCCACCGCCTGCTGGGTGGTGATGCTTGGTCTTGGGGACCAGTGGGACATGGCAGAGAGTGGGAAGGACTTGTTCCTGGAATCACAGGAGATTGCTGGGACCCTGGAGCTCAGGGGAAGAACTTTGTGGTGACACAGGGTTGTAAGGTTAAATATCTATATCTATATCTATATCTATATCTGTATCTATATCTATATCTATGTCATATGTGACAAAAACCAACCAAGAAAGACATGCCTAGGTGTGGGACCCGAGGCACTCACCCCCGCCCCCAGTGGTGTTCGCCAGGGGGGCAAGGATGCGCCCCCATCCCCACCCACGCTCCCCAGATTTAGACGCGCGGAGGAGAGAGCTTCCGTCCTCACCCTCCCCTCAGGTGACCCCACCGCTGGCGGAGATAAGCAGAGGCGGGTGGCGCTGCACATCTACCTTCCTGTGGAGTCCCGGTCCCTTGCGGTCCCCGTCCCCATCTCCAACCGCGCCCCCGCCCGCGAGCGCTCGCCTGCCCCTGGCCGGGCGCCCGAGATGGAGATTCGGGGGAGATTAGGGGCGCGCCAGGCGGACGCGCGGGTTCGGTTCCGAGAGCGCAGGCGAGAAGAGGGAAAGCACAGACCGAACCCAGCGAAGCACGAAGCACGCGGCAGGCAGCCAAACAGACAGGGCCCCCGCCAGGCGCACGGCCCGCTGTGCCGGGTCCCCGGGGGGCGGGGGCGGCGGCAGGGACCCCGACCCTCACCTGCCTGCCGCGCCCCGGGTCTGGAGACAAGGATTCGTCATGGCAATTAGGCTGCTCTTCAGAAAGGAAAAAAGAAAGGAAAGAAAGGAAAGGAAAGGAAAGGAAAGGAAGGAAGGAAGGAAGGAAGGAAGGAAGGAAGGAAGGAAGGAAGGAAGGAAGAAAGAAAAGAAAAAAAAAGTGGGTGGAAAGTTTCCCAATCGGGACAGATTTCAAAGCGAGTGCGGGGGCGCTTCCCGGCTTCTGTCCCCACCCCCACCGCTGTGTGGTCACTTGGATGTCACCCCCGCCCCTCAAGGTGCCTTGGCTCACGTTTGTGTTTGCAAACCCCCCACTCCCCCCACCTACCCCTGGCGAGGGATGACAAGGACACCATCCCGTCCAGGGGACCAGCGAGGCCTCTGGGGGTCACCGCTCCCGCTGCCCACCGTGCAGAGCCTCAGAAAGGGACCCCGAAACCCAGACAGCTCAGGGCGGCGGCGCAGGGACAGTTTTACACGCCGGGGAGAGCGCGCCACCCCTGCGCGAGGACGCCTGGCGACCGGGACTCTGCAGGGCTGAGCCGGGGCGGGCACCCTCCTCGCTCCCTCCGCCCCCCTCTGGCCTGGCCGCCCTCGGCTTCTTCTTATTATTATTACTGCTGTTGTCATTGTCGTGGATAAATTCTGCACCCCCCACGAAGTGAGACCAGAACTCCGAGCCAGATTCTTTACCCGGGCCCTTGTCACCACAGCAGCCTTGTGGTGCCTTCCCTCCCACCCCCGCCCCATCCGGGAGACCAGGAAACTGTAGCGACCCCCTGCCTGTGGCTTTTCCTGGGTCATCTTTTGTCGCCTGGGCTTCGGACTTGCAAAAGCAGGAGCTTGCCTCAGCGCCGCTGCAACAGGTGGCTGTAGGCACTGGCTCTGAAAGCTGCCACTGGTCCCCCCTCCCCCACCCGGGCTGTCCCTGCTGGGTGCCCCTCGGCTTCCTGCGGTTCTGGGCCCCACAGACCAGGGCAGGGGGCTCCCCAGCTGTCCCTGAGCATTTAATTTGGAGCTGGAGTGAGCTCATTACTGAAGTGACATATAAACCCCCCTTGGATTCACAAACAGATTCATAGCCCTGTCGGTGCTTCCAATTTTTTGAGGGTTTCTGTATTTCTTTTTTTTTTTTTTTTTTAATGAGAGAATGACAAACTGGAAGATAACACACGTAGTGCAAAGGCATAAAATTGTCCAGCCGACAAAATGATGACACGCTTTACAGTGAGTGAATGTCGGTGGCGTGTTTCAGGGGGGTGACGGTACCCAGGCACAAGGCTCCGAGCGCTGGCCCCTTTCACTTTGGCGTCATGGTGCAACCCCGCTTGGTGAGATGACCAGAGGTCTAAACCCAGACCTTGGGTGAATGTGAGGCCCGAC
>PVKZ01005745.1:0-40207 GCA_004027375.1 Macroglossus sobrinus
TGCACAAGTCCCCCTGTTGGGAGCCAACTCATAGGAAAGTTTAACTGAGAAGTTAACCTTTGAACATAAGTCTCACAAGTCTCGCTAGGCTCCTAGGAGAGTCCAAAAGGGCAAACACAAGATAAGCCCAGAGATGACTGCAGCTACCTGCAACCCAAGGTATCCTGTTTGCTTAACCACCTACCAGCAGACCATCAACAGCTGCTGGCGCCACGTCAGATCACCCTATGCCTGCCTCCCTCTGATCTTTGAAAATATATATACCCTTGTGTGAAAATAAACTTTGAGGCTTGATCAGAACTTTGTCTTGCCTCCACTCTTTGCGTCTCCTGTCCCCCATTCTCTTGCAGATTGTCTCCTCGAGTCTCACGCCTGGTCGGAGCTCCCATTAGTCGTCCCGTGGGCAGGGACATCCCCCTATGGACATAAGTTTTCATTTATCTTGGGTAAATACCTAAGAATGAAATTGCTGGGTCATAGGGTAGGTTTAAGTTTCACTGTATAAGGAACGGCCAAAGAGTTTTCCCAGGTGGTCATGTCGCTTTATACATCCGTCACCAATGGGCAAGACTTCTACTTACAACTTCACCACCATCTGATGTTGTCAGTAGATAATTTTAGCCATTCTTTCAATGTGGTGTTTTGTTTTAAGGTGATTCGAAAAATGTACCCATTTTGCAGAGGTAGAATTCTCCTCCTAGTTACACCAGCCAGCTGTCCTCACCCTCACACTTAAATCAGCTATGCCATAGTGATATGCTAGTAAACGTTTAACACCTGGAACTTCAGGGGTGGTGGGGGTAGAGAGCCCCGATTTGTATAGTATTTGTCGGTTTCAGCGGTATAAATATTCCCACTAAGGAAGATTTTAAGCTACCAAAACTAAACAGAATTGGGGGAAAATGTGCACATTGGGTTGTTTCGAGCCTGCTCTGAGGTCTCACTGTCTGGTAGCTCATGGTGACGTCCGGTCACTAGGAAAGAACCTGCATTTTCCAGTGACAATGACTGTGAATAAATGTGCCCCTGGTGTAAACCAAGGTCATTAGCAGAGAAGAGAAAGGTGGATTGCCATTCTGCCACTGGCCTCTCTCTCAACAAATGAAGAAACTCAAAATCATTGACCTTATGGGTCGAATATAAATATAAAAAATAAAACTCATTTGAATTGATCAAAAAGCTTGGCTGGATTATTCACAGTGTCCAGGACATGGAAACAACCAAAGTGTCCCATGATAGATGATTAGACAAAGCTGTGGTACATACATATAGACAAGGAAATATCACTCAACCATAAGAAGAGATGAAATACTGCCATTTGCAACAACATGGATGGACCTCGAGATAATCATGCTAAGTGAAATAAGCCAGACAGAAAAAGTTGAAAATCACATGATATCACTTATATGTGGGATATAAACCTAAAAGCAACAAATGAACAAGACAAACAAACAGAGACTCATGGGCATGGACAATAGACGAGTGGTTACTAGAGGGTGGAGGGAGGGGGAGGTTGATAGGATAAAAGGGGTCAAATATATGGTGACAGAAAAAAATCTAACTATGAGAGGTAAACACACAGTGTGTGTGTGTGTGTGTGTGTGTGTGTGTGTGTGTGTATTTGTGTGTGTGTTTACCTCTTATATATATATATACACACACACACATATATATACACACACACGTATACACACACACATATATATATACATATATATATATATATATGCCTTACTGTTAAAATATACAGCTGAAACTTAATTGGATTTTGTTAACCAATGTCACCAATAAAAAAATAATTAATTAATTTTTTTTAAAAAAAGCTTGGCTGGGACGATGAACTCGGAAAGCAGGGAACCCAAAGTTTCTGAAGGTGGCCGAGTTCGAAACCAAACGCACTTCTTAATTACTCCCATGTCTCAAGGCGGGCCACAGGTCTGCCAACTCAGCAAATTCACTTACTCTGCCTGGACATCCAGGCCCTCCAAACCTGGGTGTTATTTTGTGTAACCACTACTACTTCCCATTGATCTCTGCTATAAACTGGCAGCTTCCACCGCTTGGACGGAGTCAAGGTCATCCCTGCCGTCAGACCTCCTCCCCCTTTGCCAGCACTACTCTCCTTGCCTCAAGTACCCTCTCCCCCTTTCCTCTGCCATCTCCTCTACAGGTCATCTGTGTCCAGTATTTATTTACCTCTAGGGATAGCTGTTGTGTTCAGATATAAACCTGATATGGAATATATGGAATATAAAATTCATATTCATTCAGCTGTATGCCTGAAATTTATATACATGGAATCATTTAATCCTTAGAACGATTTCCCCATTTGTACCTTCTCTGTGTCCCCCTAAAACTGAGATCATTGAGACTCGTAAAATTTAAATAATAACACACGAGAAGTAGCATTACCAGATTATGAACTTAGCTCTTTTTACAGCCAAAGCACAGGCTTCCATTTTTGTATATAGGACCAATTAAAATCCCTCAAACTCACTGAAGATATTCCCCAATCATTAGTCCTTATGGTCGATCAACCTTTACAAACACTGGGCTACAACACAACCATTACCTGCCCGACACAATTCCATACCTCATCTTTTGTGTCCTTGATTGTCGCTGCACCAGCCCTGCATCTTCACAGGATTGTTCCATGCAGTGTTAAAATCCTGGCCATTTCCTCTCTATGACGTTAGGCAACTTAACTGAATTCAGAAAATTTGGAATAATAATATCTACCTTGAAGAATTCTCATGCAGATTTAATAAAATAGTGTATTTGAAGCATAGAGCTCCATACTGAGAACAAAGAAGGTGCTAAATAAATGAAATGGTAACTGTTATTACTTAAGCCAGAGCCTGTGATTGTTGCCATCATGGCCCCAATGAATGATGCCTCCTGTATCCATGTCTTGGCATAGTCTCTTTCCATGTGGACTCTGGGCCAGGCTGCATGACTTGCTTTGGTCCATGGAATGTTAGCAAACAGGATGTAAGCAGAGACTTGAAAGTCACTTGCACATTGAGATTGCTCTCCTGGAATGCTGCCAGACCACAAAAAAAGCCTGGGCTAGCCTGCTGGAGAAACACGTGGCCCCACCATCACCAGCATGAGCTGCCAGACACAGACACGAGGCCACTTGCAGCCATCCAGTTCCAAAGGAGCTGCCAGAAGACTGCCGTCACATGAGTGATCCCAGGAGAGAACACAGCAGAATGGCCACCCAGCTCAGGGCAGTCAGAGTTGTTAACGCGCTAGATGGTGGTTGTTTGTGAGGTAGGACTGTGTTTTCACACCTGAACTTCCCAGCTCATGGAAGGCTTCTGACACACATTCAGTCAGTTCTGTAAAGAGAAAAACCTGTGCCCGAGACTGTGAGCTCTCTGAAGGCAGAGACAAGGCTTCAAGCTTCAATGGCCTCTCACGTACCTTGGACACAGAGAAGGTACAAAACGAGGCTTTCTGCCATAAAGAAATCTTGACGCCACCTTCACACATAAAAATCAAAGTTTTGTTTACATAAAGTTAGATTTTTTCAGAACTCTTCTTGAGCAACGACCTGTCTTAAAATGTGGACTTTTTCTGACATGGAAATACATGAACTAAACTTGTCATCAAAATGCGCATCCCAGCTCCTCTGCTGGAAGATGCTGGCCTTCCCCGTAATTAGGGGATAAATCGGAGGAGCCACAGTTGCGGCCCCAAACGAACCTGCCTTCCCTCCATCCAGGCCCCCCTCCTCAAATCCCTCAGTGGCGTGCGACCACAAAGGTGCTCTCACTGTCGCTATGTTGGCGTTTCTGTGGCTCCACATCTGGAAAAGTAGCTTTTAAACCCGATTTCACAAGCTCGCTTGTGGCTCCCTTTTGGCTTCTAAAGACACAAGATACACATCTGTGAAACCTATGGCTGAGAGCGTGGTGCCAGCAATCAGGAAGCATTCTTTGGACGTTAGCGTGTGCCTGGGGGAGTGCTTTCAGAAGGACACCCAGAGTGGACTGTCACCCTGAAGAGCACATGTTGGAGGAAGCACTTCGTACAGAGCTCCCAGCACACGCTCAGACCACAGACTCGGCTCGACCGTTTCTCTGCCTGGCAAAGCAGGTGACTTCCAGTGTGAGAGTGAGAACGTCAAGCTGTTGTCCATTATTGCTCATAAATGACTCAGCCTTCCATGCTCTGAGCAAAGAATTCAAGAGGGGAACACACAATACAATATACGGATGCCATAAGATAAAGCTGTGCACCTGAAATTTATATAATGTTATTAGCCAAAGTTACCCCAATATATTTAATTTTTTTAAGTTGTCTAAATTAAAAAAAAAAAAGAACAGGAAGCAAAATCATGGTTCCATGTATTTCAGAAGGACTCACTCTAAATGTCCAATAGGCAAAGCCGGATCAGCGGTTCAGCCTCACAAGGCTCCAGCTGCCTTTGTTTTCTGAGCATCCTTCCCTGGGAGCCATGAGGAGCTGGCATGGTGCTGCCATGTTAGAAAGTCCCACGAGACAGAGGAGTAGCCTTCCCCAGTGTGTCCTGCAGGCAAAACTCAAACACGCTCTCCCAGCAATGCAAGAGAAGGGAAGAGAGAGCTGTTTTGTAAGCTGCTTACATTCCAAGCACTTAAAACATGCATACTTACATTTAAGCCTAACCATGGACCAGTTGGGGTGGGGATTATCTTCATTATACATAAGAGGAAACTGAGGCTGAGAAAGTTAAGTAATTTTCCAAAGTCAAGTCACATGTCATGATTTAAGTAATTTGTCCAAGTTAAAGAATTCATCATGATTCATAGGGGGTAGGGGTGGCCAGCTTATCAACGGGAGAACAGATATTCAAAACAAAGCCAACTTATGCTCTTTATAAGAAATATTTAACTGCAAAAGATACTATTACAGAGTTGCCCAGAGTACTGGTGATGAGCTTGTTTCTTATTTAAATTACGAGGAAATTACTGCTCTTGATGTATTGATAAGGAAACTTCTCTGTTATGAATCCAGCTCTTTATGAACACATCCATTAATCACACACACAAGCACACGCACGCACGCACTTGGGTCCCACTTTGAGAAGACAAGGAAGGAACTGCCACCAGTAGTCCAGCCTCGATTAAGAGCATCCGAGGCTATCTGCTTGGCGGCAGCAGCGTCCCCCCGTTCCCCGGTTTCTGCATGCACACCCAAACCCAGGTTCCACGAGATAGACTGCATTTCATGCAAACTCATAACCTGTGAAATTGTGTTTTGATTGGGTACACCACATATGCCTGGCCTTATCTACCCAAGTCCCTATGGAAAATTATAGAATACCATTTTTTTTTTCCTTAGCCCCCGTCGAAAAAGATTCAGTTATTACATTTTTTAAAATTCAGGGCAGGCATAAGCATAGCTAGCCTTGACCTTTCTGAACAGACCTGAATTTCCAGGGAAAGCATAGCAAACACAACCAGTATACTCAGGTCTATTTTAGAATTACAGAAAATGTGAGCAGATTCACAAGATCCCAGAAAAAATCAATATTTTCCTTTAAATCTCTGAAGCAGATGAACCGAATATTTAAATTAGATGAGGACATGATTTATTTGAAGTCTCCCACCTGGTGAAACCATGTTTCGATGGCATTATACATCACGTGTGCACCCCCTTCACAGGTGTTTGATAACCCTTTAGAAGATGTTTCGTGTGAGTAAGACTCTAATTCTCACATAGTTACCCTGGAATGAGAACATTACTTCCCATCTTGACAGCAGACAACACGCAGAAAAATAGCAGACACGTTTTATATTACGTATTTTACCTGGATTTAACGGAGACTCCCCCAACCCCCACCCCCACTACTTGACCCTTCTTGAAGACAGGATGGAGTGTGTGAAAAAGTTTGGTCAACTCTGAAGACCTACACGAATGCCATTTGTTGTGCTGGAAATAAACTTTGCATTTATCATAGAATCGAAGAACCACAAAACCTTCAGCATTGGGAGGAAAGCAGGAGGTCACAGTGTCCAACCTCCCATTTTCAAGTGGGCCCCCACAAATAAAAACCAGGTGACATTTTCAACAGGCCACTTTCAAATTAAATGTCACATGCATATGGCGCAACCTACAACATCATAAACTCTTGGAACACAAAGCGCTTCCCCCATTTTCTCCAAAAGGCCATCGAGGCTCAGGTGGAATTCATATATTCCTTCTAGAAGTCTATCAAGGTAGATTGCCGGGTACCTCTTGGGGAACTCATCTATTTTCATGGCCTTGGCGAGCATGGTGTAAGATTATAATCCTTCCCCATGCTTTCACCTTTGTAATTCTACGACACATCTTATTTTTTTTACTTATAGTCAGAAGATATAAAGCTTAATAAAGAAACCTCAGCCCAGAATCCCAATTGCTGGTTGGGAATTTAAAGCTCTGGCTGATAAATACCTCCAAAGTACAAAGTACAGCAGTTTCTTGACCTTGAAGGGGCTTGTTCCAGGAAAGGAAAAAAAAGCCAAGGAATTGCTTTTACAAAGGGTGGGACCGAGAATGTCAGAGGGACAAGGAGAAAGCGTGAAGAGAAGTTGACTCGGTAGAAGCGTCAAAATTGACCTTGTTCAGTATAGCTTTTCATCAATTAAGAAAAAAATTCACATTCTAAACAGTTATTTAAAAATATATAAACTAGATGATTTACACTTTCATACACAACAAAATGTGCTTTATTAAAATTATTTATTAAGGCACTCAAAAATGTTTTGAAAATACACCATCGCTGCCTTTTGAATGGAAATTTAAAATTTACCAACAACGTTCCCAGACATCATCGTATCGGATACTTTCCGCAGCAGCCTTAGAGCAGTGGATATTATTAAGATCTCCTCCACCTTATCGACAAGACGTGAGAACGTGAGCTCTGGAGGCCGCTGCCTGGATTTGGATTTGGAAAGGCAGACCGACTGATCTCTCTGAAGGAACAACCGAGCAGAGCGTTAAGAAGTCAGGTTCTGGAACTTTCGGGTTTGAGCCCAAACTCTAAGACCCTCGGTGCCCAGTCTCCTTATCTGTGACGCAGGGCCATCGGGAGGACCAGAAGAGCCAGTGCAGGTCAAGCTCGGGAGGCCCAAGCAGAGTGACTTTGCTAGAAAGGGAAGCTGATACCATCGTATGTCAGCAAAAAGGAAATATTGCAAAGAGAAAAAGGGAGTCCGTCCTAATCTCACCACACAACCTTTTTTTGGGGGGTGGGGGTGCTGTACTTTTTCCTTCCTTCACAGTTAGCATAATTATAACCATTAGGTATATATTAATCTGTACTGTCATGCTTACTCTATATGGCATAAACGCTTTTCCCCCGAACACCACGTTCGATATCTACAGCCAGTAAATGTATTATAAGTAATCCTCTCCTTAGTTTTTAAACGGAGAGGCTGTTTCCAATTTGAATGATAAAAATAATGCTGTCGTAAATGTCTTCATGCATTTAGCATTTCCCACGCATCGGATTATTTCCTAAGAAAGGATTTTTTATATGTATGCTTCCTCCAGGCAGGAACCGTATCTTTCTTTTTTACTGTTAAGTCCCCAGAGAGTGACAGAGAGCCTGTTCAAGAAACCGTTGACAAAGGAGTGAATGAATGAGTGAAGGAATAAATAAAGAATGACTTCCACGGATTTTTTATGCTAAATATTGGGTGTGTGTTATCCATCGTTCATTAAAATGTAAATGCCAAGTGCTGAAACATACAGGATACTTTCACTCTATACATTATTAAAGGCATTGTCAAATAGCATAAAAACGAGACCACATTAGTATTTTTTTAGTTTTTATTTCTTTATAAATCAAGGTGTTTGCAATTAACAGTGGTGTCTGCAAGCAACAGGTGGACAGGTGAAAACGAAATGCCTCACTCCTCTCCACTTCCCCAGGCGCCTCGATTCAAACTCCTCGGCCGATGCCATCGCTTCGCTAAAAGGACATCCTTTCACTCAAGCTTTACTTACATCTCTGCGGTGCCACATCTGGAAGAGGAACTTTTCGACTTCATTTCGCAAGAACCATTGTGGCTCCCTCAGGGCCATTTAAACGGTAAAGATATTAAAGACGTGTCTGTTATTTTGCTGCTAAGTTTTGTGTTTTTTTTTCCCAAATCCAGCTTTTTTTTTTTTTTTTTTTTTTAAGGTGTAACCAGGACATGTGTCCTCGAGGCACAGAAGTTTCCTTTTCAGGAAATCAACTCGACCCCGCGTGCGAGCGCGTAGTCCCCGTGCCTTTCCTCCTCGCCTTGGCTCTTCTTGTCAACGGCTTCTTCCAGGCGGCGTTCAGATCATTTCTTTGCAACAACATTAGCATATTTCCCAGCATCCCCGAAAGGCTCGGCTTCTCCCCGACCTGGGCGGCTTCCTGTTGCCTTCCACCTGCACTCACCTGATTTCAGGCTGGATACCGTATGAAACATTAAAGGCAGGTGGAACGTGGCCTGTGGTTAAAAGGCACGAGAGGGAAAAACGATACCGTGTGGCATTGCTGCTAATGGTATAGGTCGGGGGCAAACCCACAGCAGATGCAGAGCAGCGACTGCCCACTGGGGCAGAGGTTTCTCTGGCTCTGGAGAGAGAAGAACGTTGAATGAACGTTTCAGCCCAGCTCCTTGTTAGTGGCGCCTTCCTCAGATTGGGAGGGGTCTTCATTTCACCATGCTAAAACTGGAGATGGAGGGGGGTCATACTAGGTCAGTGGTCTTTGTTCCGTGGTCCCTGAAGATCTAGAAGGCTTAATGGGAGGAAAGTGGGGTGCAAAGAAGGGAGCAGATCCCCTCATCCCAAGTTTACAAAGAGCAGAATTGGTGACCACCTCCGCTGGGGACCGAGGTCCCATCTCAGCTCTGTGGGTGTCTATTCTGGGGCTACACCTGCTTCCTATGGGCAGGGGTGGGTGTGTGAGCCTTCTCTGTAGGAGCCACCCCATCACAGGAACCCAGACAACGTGGCTCAGGCTCACTTGCCTCTCACCCCTTCTTTTAGCAGCCAGAAGGAGCCAGCGCAATGTTAGGTGACCAATAAATGTCTATTATGGTTGCTAATATTAGTTATAATATAGGCTATTTAAAAAAAATATAAGGTTACTTATTATCCCACATCCTCCGTTTTTTTTTTTTTTTTCTTCCAGCAACATTCTACGATAGTAAGAGTTATAGGTAACAATAATGGTACCAATAAGAACTGCATAATGACTTACGGAATTTGTGCAAAGGGCCAGGGGCTCTGCTAGGCGGTTGATCTATACTATCTCATTCGAGGCTCAATTTCAGGCCAGGTAGGTATTATTAGTCCTAATTTACGAGGTGGTTTATGAGGAAACTGAGTGCCAGAGAAGCCAGTTTGCTCAAGAAGAAACGAGCGGCTAAGTGGCACGCTGGGTTGTCCAAGTCCAAGTGCTTCCCATCGCAACTCCCACGCCTTTTCCCGCACACCACGCTTGTGGTCCTTCCTGCCATTCTGCGTACTGCCTTACACGCTTTCAGTTCGCAGAGCAGTTGTTAGTTAAGACACGAGAAGCCTCCCCTGTGACACGGAAACCCATCCCAATGGCGACTCAGCTTTTCTTCCTTCTACTTAATTTTTAACATTATTTTATTCTTCGATTACAGTTGACATCGGCTTGAATCATTTCCAACAGCAGTTGAAATTGCAGGCTTTAGAAACCAACGGCAAAGCATGTTCTCTCTCGTGCTGGTGGAAAGTGAGCGATCAGACTCTAACGGAACTAGTTTCGTTCTAACGGATCGGAACCAGGGCTGAAGATTCCGTGTATGTATTTTTTATGGCCTACCTGCGTAGAAATCAGACTCTTGAAGGACGTTTTCTTACCTTTCATGGTAGTTTGAGAGAGTGTTTCCAGAGCTATCAGGGCACTGAATATGTAAATTTGGGAAACAGGTACACGTTAAAAATACTGAAAAGCAACTATGTGTAAGCATGGCTGAAAGCAGGTAGGAGGCGAGGCCATAGTTGCAAATTGACTCCCCAGAGCTCTTGATTTAATTCTACCATTTATTTACATGAGAATAGGGCCCTCCTTTGTGTTAGGATGCTGAAGCCACATCCCAGGGACAATGAGAATGAGTCAGCAAAGAGGGCTTTGTCAGAAAAATGTGGAACTTATTTCAGCAGGGTTTTTTTTGGGGGGGGGGATTTTCGATATCAAAGTCTCTTTACGACCCTGACAGTCATCAAGCGGATGTTTGTCAAAGTACATTTCCCAGATGTCTCAATAAAACAGCTTTGCTTTGATGAGTTTTATACTGAGAGCCGGAGAAAGATGGCACTCTATTTGAATTTCTCTCTGCTTTTAGAGGATGTGTCATTTATTTCTCTTTTCAATTTGCCTCTCACCCAAAGTTTGAGTACTTAACGTTCTAGTTAGTTGGAATCTAGTTCGTGAAAAATCTCCTATAAATGTTTTTATAACAAGATAAGGCAGGGAATAATGATGTGAAGGGCACATCATAAAAATAACGGATTCAACTGATAAGTGGGCAAAAGCAAAAATAGACAATTCAGAAACAAGACAATTTAATGACTAACAAACATGTGGAAAAATATTCCTCCTCACTAGTAAGCCACGGAATATAAATGAGACTATCAGCACCAAACGGGTTTTCTCTCTCAAATCAGCAAATGCTTCTTTTTATGATATAATTTAACAGAGGGCTGAGTGTGGTCGAATGGCCATGCAAACTTATACTAATAAGAGAGTCAACCGCATCACCTTGTTAGAAACTAGGTGTCATCACTTTCCATGAAGAGGTTCAGAAATGGCCACGCTCTTTGATTCTGTGACCTTCTTGAGGATGTTACTCAAATTATAGAAAAAATCCGTGTCATCAAATCTGTTTATCATAGTGGCCTTAAAAGAACCACGATCATGAAAACTCTAACAATGAATTAAGTCATCTTATGGACTGAAACACTCAGGAAGAGTTATGGGAATATTCTTTGAGAAACCCTTTTAAAGTAATATTTGTAAACATTTATTATAATGCAAATAAATATATATAATATATATAATATATATTATATATATATAATGCAAACACCATCCTTTATGAAAAAAGTGAAAGAAAAAAATACTGAAGAAAGTAAGCCAAATACTTAAGCATCAAGGTGTGTTGGGTGGTGAGATGCTGGAAAGTATTTTTTTAAATCTATCTACTCATTTCCATTTTTCGTATACTCTACAATAAGCATATACTACATTAAAACTAAGGATGAAGTTCATTAGAAATAGAAAAAAAAAAAGAATTCTGTAAAGGGTGTTGGCGACAAGTCATCCCAAGGCTTAGCACTCTATCTGAAATGAAGGCTACATAAGATGGCTCCACACAGAGATGAGCCGGTCCGTCTGGAAAAGCCCCTGGGTACACGCTATGATCTAATTAATGGCATTTTTACTCAAACGAATGTGAAATTTGAATGTGTTAAAATAATGTTGAAAATCTTGGTATTCGAATATTTGGCAAAACTTTCTCTCAGAAGACAGCAGATGCCTTCCATGTGTTTCCAGAGAAACAAGACCGTCCGCTCGGTTGGAAGTTATAAGAAGGCAGAGTCTACATTAGCACGAGGAAGGATTTTTGCCCTTTGGAGATATTCATCAACAGGGTAGACCGCTCGGCATCCTCAGCTTGGACAAGGGTTAGAGGGGCTGCAGGGCCACGTGCTGGGAGATAGGAGAACTCCTTTCCTCCCCAGCCTTGCTCCCACCGCCTCTGAGTGATCCCCACCTCAGTCAATGGTGCCAATCCCTGTAGAGCTGCTAAAGACACACATCTGAATTTCTCTTTTCTTTACTATCCACGTCGGGTACATCAGCAGAATCTACATCAAATCCATCCACTTCTCTTAACTCCTCCGCTGCCAGTCTGGTGCACGCCAGGGTCTTGTCTCCAGTGGAGCTCCGAAGGAGCCCCCTAACCCTGCACACTCTTTCCCTGCCCCCACCCCAAATTCACTCTGCACAGACGCCTGCATGATGCGCCTCCAGCACAAACCAGGTTACGCCACTCTCCTCCTTGTAGCCTTCCAGAGGCTTTCCTGGGAAGGAGTCCCAAGCATATTCTCGCTCATCACACTCTTTTATTTCTTCCTACTGCTCAGATCACTACTAGATATTTTATGTTTCTTTAGCTGATTTGCCCCAATGCAGGCGCCACGAGAGAGGAAGGACCTGCCCATCTCCAACACAGCCTCATTCAGAACGCTCAGCGTAAAGCGCTGCTTCACTAACCCAGGTGGCGTGGACGTTAGGTAAACTGCATCGTGACCGAGGTCCACGCGGGGAGGACACAAAGACGCTGCCTCAGGGGACCGGCGACTCCCTGGGGAGCTGTGTGGCTTCCTTCGAGTCCCTCTGGCCCAGCTGATGCATTAATTCTTCGGAAGCCATTTAATAACATGGTGACTAACGGAGGCTCAAGTGACGTTTCATGGCATGACGGTTTCCTGATTATCAAAAGTAACACATTCTTCAACATGTCGCCATGGGAGCACCCCTCGAGGACACACGGGCACGTGTTCCTACGTCCCCGTCTCCCATGGGAGAGACAGCGCCGTGAAGGCAGGCACCAGCTCTTAGCCCTACGCCTGGTCCCTGCCACACGCATCCCTCCTACTGCAACCAGCCGGTCAGATAGTTTGCATTCGCATACTAATGAATAACGTTTTTAAAAATTGTGAAAACCATGCTTTCATAATGTTCTCCAAGAGAGTGAAGCCTAAACATTCCCCCCAAAATATTCATCCATCCATCCATCCATCCATCCATCCATCCATCCATCCATCCATTGAGGTATTTCAATGGGTGCTATGCTACATAGGTCCTTTGGAGGGCAAGCGAAGTTAGGTTGTAAGAGAACACGAAGGCAGTGCCTCCCTAGGGTGAGGGTAAGAGACCCTTTCTGTGAGTCTGTGATCGAAGGCATCAGCGACCAGTTCCCTGCACCTAGCTAGAGGCCGCAAGGGTGATGAAAAGACCCCAGGCTTTAGAATCCCATAGGCCTCTTCAAATCGTGGCTCTCCACCTATTGCCTGCGCTCCTTGGGCAAGCTGTTTATTTTAGCTAAAGCTCAATTTCTCTTGCACGTGGAAGTATGATGGTGATATCAACGTCACAGACGTATTTGGAAGATTAAGTGAACTTACGTATGGAAAAGCTTCTAAAAGTCTTGGCATCTTCTCGATGCCCAATTTACATGAATTTGCTTACTCTCTTTCGTGAGTAGAGAGGAGGATGCTGTTTTCACTGCAGAAATTCGCAGGACCTAAGGATCTCAGATTTCCCACGCTGCAGAAATTGGAACAGTCTAAAAGTCGAAAAGAAAACCACACTCTATCCAAAAGCACCATTTCCTTCACGTTACCACCCAAGAATTAGCTCCTAGAAGGAGCATCCATTTCAACAATGTCCTCTCGGGGCTCAGCAGAGCTGAGGAAACAGAGGTGACAACAAATTTCTGGAATGGGTGGGAGGTGGGAAGTGGAGGGACGCAGGGAAAGAACAAGATGGTGAGTTCCGCTTGGGATTTGGTGAGCTAAGGGTGTCTGTTCAAATATGCATTTTTAGGAAGTGTTTGGCTATACAGAGCTGAAATGCTGAAGTGGGCTCAGGTCTGCAGATAGATGCTTAGGTGTAATGTAGCACAGGTGACAGTTAAAACCATAACTCTGTGGTGTGTGTGTGTGTGTGTGTGTGTGTGTGTGTGTGTGTGTGTGTGTTGGAGAGGAAGAGGAATCACCCAGAGAGAATGTGTCAAGTGAGGGGAAAGCTTGTTAAGAATGGCTACCCCGGGAAATACCCACATTATGGGTTGGGGCAGGGGATAGAAGCTTTGGGGTGTGAGGACATGTTTAATGTTCTTGGGGTAGAAGGGAGTCTGATTTTTAACATCTGTCAGTTTCCATCATGTAGATACACCTCCATGGCCAAGTTCAAGCTATCACTATGTATCAACAGGCTCATTCATTTCTTGAAAAATTAACCACTGGCTTTCGCAAGCAGGTAGGAGCCAACCCCCATCTACCACACAGGAAGATGAAAATGAACAATAAAATAGAGAACCAGAAGAAAAACAAAGACAATGGTATCATAAAAACCAAGGGTCATGAGTTTCTCAGGAGGGACTGTGGCAATCGCAACAGAAAGGTCCAATAAGAAAACAGAAAAATATAAATCATTCACTTTGCCAGTATTTAGGGGAGTGATGCCTCTGAGAGGCAGACTCAGCAAAGGGATCGGAGGGGAAGTCAGCGGCCGTGCCTCATCAGGGCACAAACGGAAGGGAAATGGAGACAAGTTTAGACAATTTTTTCCAAACACTGGCTGAGGAAGGGCCAGAGAGAAGTACAGCAATGTCTACAGTGCAAGGCAGGGTCAAGGCAGACTTTGAGCCTAACCTGAGAGGCATGAGACGCTAGATGGAGAAGAGGTGGCAGCCAAAATATGGCTGAGGATGACAGTCACCCTGTCCACAGGACAAGAAGCAAGTCGAACGGTAAGGAGCACCACCATCGACTAGAGAGAGAGAGATTTCTGAGAAATGAGTCTCCACCTGCTCTGTCATTGCCACCTCCAGCAGGAAAGAAAGCCAGCTTGCTTTCTGAAGTCAAAGACAGTTGAGAACAATCCTGCTTCTGTCACGTCCTAGCTTTGTGATCTCGGGCAAGACTCAGTTCCTCAGCTATAAAACGAAGAGCATAACAATCTCACTTCATTGATGTTTGTTATGAAGATGCGATGATCTAAAACATGTCAAGGACAGATCAGGGTACCTGACACAGAGTGGATGGACCCTTGGTACATGTTGGTCTCTTTACTCCTCCACCCCTTATCAAGAGCAGTAAGGCATTTAAACTAAAATTACAAAGGTATCCTGTGTTCCATCCACGATCGGAGAGGAAGGAAATGTTCCCCTCTCGGCTAAATCACGCCGCTCCCGAGGCGTGAGGGGATAAACAGGATGGACCTGCCCACCCCCATACACACACACACACACACACACACACACACACACACACACACACACACACACACACATACACACACACACACAGACGTCTAGAGTGCACCAAAGTGGTAAGCTTTCATAGACACGGGCTGAGCCAGGCACTGCCACATGCTGGGGAAGGCACTCATAACGCACTTGGAGAACCATCTGGACGAAAGATGTTACATGAATATCTATGATCACTCTCAGTTACATGTTCTCTCGGTAGGAATCATGGGAAGATCTGAATCGTGGGACGATATAAAGGACATTTGACTTCAGAAGATAACACCTAGGAAATTAACTCGCTCCAGCTTTTCCTAATGTGACATTAGCTATTTTTAGGGTTTTATGATCTCATGTCTTATACGAACTCAATACAAGAGTAACATTTGTTTTAAATCCCTTAAATGGTACCTTTGGGGCTAAAAACTTAACTTTATTTATTTTCCTAGGGTGAATATAAGAAAGTTAGGCAGTTACAAAAGTGTAAAATTTAGTCGTTAATATTTAAATCAAACAAACTGAACCAAATAGTTTAAGTTACAGTGGTTACGATACCCTGGATTTTATAGAAATGTTGGACTAGGTTTATTTATATTAGTTGGTCAAAATTTGCAAATGGAAAAAAGAAAGGTCACTTCAAGTTTAAACGTGAAAACTTTGGCACACATCTCCTTAACAGAGAAGTAGGCATCACTTGTCAGAAGAAAGCCCTCAAGCTTCCAGAAAACACTATTATTTTCTCAAGTATGAATGTGCTGTTATTCTTTCTATGCTATAAGGGTCAAGAAGCCATGTTTTTATAATTTTTTAAAAGTTATTCATTTTAGTTAATAAATGCATAAATATATCCACTTTGTAAAAAAGTTAAAATACCAAATAATTAAAGGTCACAATCAATAGAACTCCCTGCTGTGGGTCCTCTCTCTCCATCTAAAATAATGATTATTATCATTTTGTGTTATCATTTGGGTGTTTTTTTCATTAAGATATTGTTTATCTTCATGTGTATTTAACATACATATTACACATACATGTTTTATTTACATAACAGTTATATATATATATTTGTCTATAAAAATTTTATATATAACAGTTATAAAATGTTATATATAGTTATATTAAAAACTGTTTGGTGTACGGGAGATGAATTTATAAGTAACACACTCCACATTTTCTTAAATTTGCTATTTTTTTTAATACCGAACAATATCTGTTAGGCCTTTCTAGGTTGGTACATTCTGTATCATTCCATGCAATGCAGTGTTTTACTATATATAGATGCACATAATGATGTAGGCTTTGCCCTATTGGGGAAGAAATATTTGCAATCCGTGTGTCAAAGAGCTCTGGTCTCAGTATATACATCACTGCTAAAAAATCAATAAGAAAAAGACAAACAACCCAATAGAAAAATTGGCAAAGGATATGGAAAGCCAGTTTGCAGAAGAAAACACAAGAAAAATATGCTCAACCTTAGTATTATCTGGGGTAGTTGTCCTCACTGGGCCCCAAGATCATTTCAAGTGATATGCAAGATCAAAACTATTTGCAACACAAGTTTATGTTATCTGCCTTTTTCTCTGTGCTGACATTGCAATGATAGTACACAGCAATGACAGAAAAAATTGAGGAAACTTAGGCTCAAAACAAGGCAGTGGTACCAAGCCATATAGGAGTAATTGTAGTCTTCACTATCAAGCACTTAGAGCTAAAAAAAAAAAAAAATTCCTTGATGAAGCAGTAAAAATTATAAATTGTATTCTATTTCTACCATTGAGCCCCTGCCTTTTTATTATTCCATGTGGCAAAATAAGAAGTATGAACGCTATCTCCAGGAAAGGCATTTGTGTGATTGTCTTAAGCTCAACTACTGACTTATTGCATTCAATAACACTTTTGTTGAAAGGACAATAGGCAAGCTATAGTTATTCAGAAGTAAATTTGGCAGACATTTTCTCAAAAATAAACAAAGTTAAGCCAATCACTTCAAGGAGAACAACTGATGGGATTTGTTGCCAATGATAAACTTGGAGCTTTCGAGCAAAAATTAAATTATGGTAAACTTAGATCTACCACTGTGAACTTGACAGCTTCCCAATACTTAGAACTTTTCTGATGAGATTGATGGTGATATTAATGACTGTGATTTTTTGCTCTAGCATAATAAAAAGTGTCAAATTTGGAAGATTTGCAAAATTTAGTGAACCAATATTTTTCAAATAACCAACGCATGATATTATAAATTCATGAGAGGGTAAAAAAGATCCACTCAAAGTGCAAGATAGACTGAAGAATTTTAATATTACAAAGCATGAAAAGTTCAATGATACGGTTTCAGATTCCACATGGAAACTTATCTTAAAGAAACTACCATTTGTAGATTTGGGTATAGGAACAAAGAATTCTTTCAAAATGCTATTGGAATATTTCTCACTTTTCTGATGACGAATCTAGGTGAGGCTGACTTCCTACACACTTTCTTCAACCAAAAACCACATATCAGCAGATTGAAAGCAGAAGCTGACGTGAGCACCCATCCATCCTTGATTAAGCAAACATTCAAGAGGTTTGCAACAATGCAAAACACTGCTAATCTTCTCACTTACCTTCTAATTTGTTTGAGAAAACATAATTTTTTAATTTAAAAAAAAAGTCATTTGTGTTAACATGTAATAGGTTTATTATTGCCATTTTAAAGGAACAGTAATTTTTTTTCATTTCTAATATGGTGAATCTTGACAGCTATTACCCACATACACAAAAGCTTCTAAGGGTCCTCAAATTTTTTTTTCAGAGTATCAGGGGATCCTGTGACCGAAAACTTTGAGAACCTCTGGTCAAGGAAATGCAAGTTCAAGTTCGATAGCATTTAATAGCAAGCATTGATGAAAGTACAGGAAGTGAAGGGTCTCATACCCTGATCGCTTAAGGGGTTATAAATTCGTATTCTTACTTCGAAGGACAATTAGGCTGTGTGTTATTGGGGTTGGCAAACTATTTTTATGAAGACCATAGAAAAGGGAAAAAAGAGCTTTGTTTATATTTAAAGTCTTATTTATGTTTAATATGTGTCTGCTCTCTGCTTCAGTTACTCTGCTCTTCAGCACCTGCTCTAAGAAGGTGCTCAAACCTATATACTATATTTAATGGGCCCTGGGCACTGTTCTAATCGCTTTATATATATTAAGCCATTTAATTCTCACAACAGTCCTATAAGGTAAACATTGTTAGTTTCTCCATTTTACAGATGAAGAAACTGAGGCTCAGAATGGTTAAGTAACTCACATAAGACTCACAACTAATGTACAAGTGTTTACTGCGGCATTATTTTGTGTAGCAAAGAACTAGAAATCACCTAAGTCTTGTAGACTTTAAACATTATGTTTGGCCTGGTAAGTGTCTTTACTTACATAGATCTCTCAAAATTAAGTGGTGTACCATCTTCAATTCTTGGCCAAGTCAAGTTTTCCTACGTACATGTGATGTTGTCAGACATGCTCCTTAGAGCTTTTGTTGACCAGGCCAGCTCGTGGTGATCTGTTTTCCTTAATCCCCACAGAAGATTATCTCTGTGGTTTAGTATTTGCTTGGCATAGCTTGGTAGACCAGCAGTTTGTTAAGAATTGAGAATGAATGAATTTTACGCTCTCTTTTTATTTCCTACCTTCTGTCACCATCTCTACCGCCTCCACTGCTACCATTCCCACCCAAGCCACCATCATCGCTTGTCTGAACTGAAAAAGTCTCCAGATCGATGTCCTTACTCCTGTCTTGCCTACCTGTAACGCCTTTCCTCCACAGGACCTAGGGTCTGTACAAAGTTTCGTTCAGATCAAAAATTCAGCTCAGATGCCACCAATGGCTTCCCAAGGGACGAAATCACAAATCTTCACCAGGATCTTAAAAGCCTGATTTCTCTGACTTTGACCTGACCTCGTCTCTTATCACAGTCCCAGCTCACTCTGCTCCGGGCACCCATGGGTCCTTGCCCTTCCTCACGACAGACCGAGTTGTTCCTACTGCAGAACTTTGCACAGGCTGTTCCCTCAGCCTAAATGCTCTTCCCCAAGATGTCGGTGAGGCTCATTCTTCTGCTTAATGAAGGTCTCTCCTAAATTGTCCCCTCATTCGGGACACGATCTCTGACACCCAGCTCCTTTACTCTCTCTTCCCTGTCTCGGCTTTACCTTCTTCATATCACTTACCAGAATCTAGTATATCTTATATTTATACATGTGTTGGCTGATCATCGCTCCTCTCGGCCCCTGGGACATGGCTGCTCAATGAATATATTGATGGAATGAGCCTCAGTTGCCTTATTTCTAAAACGAAGACAATGCTCTCCCTCACAGGATTATCATTAATCATAATTACTATTTATTTCATTATTATGCCCGCATGATCTCTCAGATCCCTAACGAGCACCCAGTGAGATGAAAGTGATCGTTATCGCCCACTTTACAGATGAGGAAACTGAGGCTCAGAGGGGGCGAGTCATTTGCTCAGGTCCACAGCTCCTCAGTAAGCCACGGGGGATGGGGGGAGGTGACAGTCAAAGCCAGGAGCTGCCTTATAGCTCCATGGAATGAGAAACGGGCAGCCCCAGTGACAGTGTGGAGCTCTCTGTAAATAGGAGAAATGACTATCGACATTGCCACTCCCAGCCCGGGCTCGTGCAGGATGTGATAAGGGCCCCGGAGATGGAGGTGTGCCTGTTGCCGCTCCAGGCGGGCTGATCCTTCATGTGTCACTGTGACTCAGAGGAACCACTCAGGTGAAAAACAGGACACTTCCCCCGCCCCCACCGGGGACTTTTTCTTAAACGCTGTTTGGGAAGGGTGTTTGCTACGTCCATTCTCTGATCAGATAACAAGTTGACACGCATTCTTCTATTTTCAGCTGGCACCAAACCTGGCCTGAGACTTTATCACCCATCGGTTATCTGTGTCACAGGGAAGGAACTCTGGGCAAGGTCCAGGAAAAAGGTGGGGGCATTGTTGGGGCTTCCTGCTGGCCAGCACACTGGCCTATTGTTGGGTTTATATTTTTTTTAGCCTATCGCATCACAATTATTTCGGCAACATCCTTTTTCCATCCTGGACCTGATACAATATTTATTGACCTATACAAATTGCGTCAATACACGATTCTCTCTGTATTGTTGCCCACATTTTGTAGGGTATTTTTTTTTAAATAAAAAAACATTTAATGATTTTGCTAATTGCCATGTGATCGGCTCACACGGCAAACCTAAAATCATACATTTTTAAACAAAAAGAGGCCTCAGAACTTTACTCCATAACTACATTTTTCAAAAATGAATAACGACAAAATAGCATTTCCTGAGATTGCAGTGTGTCAGGCACGAAACTATGCATCGTCTCATTCAAGGACGAACCCTCCCCATGTCCCCAGGGAGGAAACTGAGCTAGGGACAGTGGTGCCAGGGCACTCCCGGTCAGTCACAGATGTGACTTCTGGCCCTGGAGGAACTAGTCCAGACCTGTAAGTACACTACAGATAAGACAAGTGACTTGTCCTTGGAACATGTCGCCACTTCAACGTGTGATCAACGGAGCCCGGATCCCAAGCTTCTTGTCCAGACTGGCATCACACCGCTTTTCTGTGCCATTGTCACTTTAGATTCTTTAACTGTGGCATGAACAGAATCACGGACCCAGAGACTCACCCCAGAGAACACGCAGAGTTGGCAGAGCTGTCCTCATTTCCTTCAAAACAGGAAGCTGAGGCCCCTTTTGTGGGGAGGGGACATTCTTCTGGGCCACAGAGTCACTTGGTGGCAGAAACGTTACTCAGAAAGAGGGTTATATCATCTATCGAAAACCTACTATGTGCCCGACATATTTCATAGTGGAATAATAATACTAACAGCAAAAGTTAAATCATAATAGTCATGTATACTGAGCTCTTCAAAATTCATCAGGGACTATGCAAAATGCTTCAAAAAATGTAAAAATAATCTAATCCTCTCCCACTTAGAGGCAAGACTATTATCATCCCCACTTGACAGATGAGGAAACTTTTCAGAGAGGTTAAATCAGTTGTGGAGATAGGATTCAAAGGGCCGGGCTCATCCGGCACGGTGGCCCTTACTTTCCTGCTGACATAAAGAAAATGCACACCGTGCAACTCTCCAGTGCCCTAACGCAGCCAAAACGGATCTTCCTGAAACGCATTTCTGCTGAGACAAACACTGAGAAAGACGGATGAATTTCGGTAGCCTGGAAAGGAATATTCTCCACCAGCCCCACAGGCACCTTCCTCTATCTGTACTTTTCTGTATATTTAAATACGAACGGGACTTTTAAAGCGTGTCATACAAGCATGCCCGGCCCAAGTCTGAGCCTTGATCCTTTAGCTATGAGGAAACACACTGTCACAAAGAATGCAAAGAGGTCTCCTGTGAGTGGATATACATTTTTCTCAGTTCGGTATCACTGTATTAAAGTGGATGCCTGGTCACCTATGAAGACGGAACTCCAGTGGCCAACCATCTGTCGGTAGTGTCTGTGGCCTTATAAACAGGGCCGAAAGGATGCCTGCCACCCATCAGCTGCATGCCCTCGGGCAAACCACTCAACACCTCTGGCCCCCAGTGTGCTCCTCTGTGGAAGGGCAGGTAGACCGAACAACACTGGGGGTCTCTTCCATCCCAATGCTCGACGGTTCCTTGAGGACGTGTTCTCAGATGACCTCATCCAATGAGCCCCTTGAACGAGAGGCCACACGGCTGCAGCGAGCTTGGCAGGGACCCGCCTTTGTGGACTAAGTCACGGCTGGCGGATTTATTTCACATCCAGCAATATATTGACCTTGGCAACACTGTAGTTCTTTCCCATGTGGATTTCTATCTGCCCAGTGGAAAAAAAAAAAAAACTGGATACCCACGGGACATAATTACAGCTACAAAAAAAAAGAAAAAAAAAAGAAAAAAAAACTAAGAAAAAAGAAAAGAAAAAAATATACCTAAGGTAATTTACCACAAAGGCAGGCATTGGCCCCGAAATGAGGATACTGACTAAAAGGCCTTTCCCAAAGCAGTGGGTTTTACTGGTGTCGGGAGGATTTCCTTGTCTGTGAGTCCATAAAGAACATATATATTAAAAACAATCATTGGAAAGTTCATAAATTTTTTTTGTCCTACCATGCAATTCTTTCCATTTTCTTCTTGCACCAAGTGTACATACAGATAAGGACACTCAAGCACAGACTCACGAAGGTGATCAAAAGAGGTGACAAAGAATGTGGGGATCGTGACTGTCAGTCGTAACGCAGACAGTTACACCCGAATCCCTGTGGGTCAGCCATGGTTTGTCCATCTTGGCACCGGTGATATTTCAGGTCGGATAATTCTTTGCCATTAGGGACCACCTTGTACATTGTCTGCTGTTTAGCGGCATCCCTGGCTTCTAGGCTTCTACCCATTAGATGTCAATAGCTCTCCCTTCCAGCTGTGACAACCAACACAGCCTCCAGGTATTGACAAGTGTTGTCAATACCTGGAGTGAAAGCCAGTGCCGTGGATGTTCAGAGGGCACAGGATGGATGACAGCTCTCCAGTCCCCCTGAGGACTGCACTCCAGCTCCCAAAACACCCCGTTCACGCCCAACTTTCTCACCAAGACCAGCCCTCCTTCGAAGCACTGGTATCATCATGCTGAGGCCCCACTTCAGAATACTCAAGCCTTTCCTTCACTGGCTACTGAACCACATGGACCGCTTGGCGTGGCCCCCCAGGCATGGTTTCCACCCCGGCCCCGACACTCCCACCACAAGGGAGCAGCAGACATCCCCCCAGACACACTGTGCATTACCATTTCTCCTCGGCAGATACTCTTCCCTCTGCCTGCAGTGCTGTCCCAGATCTCCCAGACAGAGTGAGTTTTTGAACCGTATGTGTGCTGTGAACACCCCTTAGGGGACCCAAGAGCTATCTGAATTGAATTGAATTGAACTGAATTGAATTGAATTGAATTGAACTGAATTGAACTGAATTGAACTGAACTGGAATTGAACTGAACTGAACTGAATTGAACTGAACTGAACTGAATTGAATTGAATTGAACTTAATTAAACTGAATTGAATTGAATTGAACTGAACTGAACTGAATTGAATTGGATTGGAATTGAACGGAATTGAACTGAACTGAACTGAACTGAATTGAACTGAATTGAATTGAATTGAACTGAACTGAATTGAACTGAATTGAATTGAATTGGAATTGGAGTTGAACTGAATTGAACTGAACTGAACTGGAATTGAACTGAATTGAATTGAATTGAATTGAACTGAACTGAATTGAACTGAACTGAACTGAATTGACCTGATTCTGCTTAGTTGCCCTAGCACCAGACCTCAGTCAAGCTACTCAACCACCTCACACTTCAGGTTCTTCACCTGTAGGATGGGCACATTGATGCCTTCCTCACACAGTTGGTATGAGAAACAAAGGACATCAAGAGGCTTCCACGTAAGAAGCTCTCAACGAAAAGTTCTTCCATCTCGCTGTTCACACTTCTTTCAATTTGTGAAAATTATTTTACAGAAATGGTTTACTCTCTGGGTTATAAGATCTACATACGTTTGGTCTACAGAAATAGAACTAAAAACCTTAAGCTCTCTGTTAATGTACATACCATTTTTTATACGTTTGGTATTTAGACTCTTCTCATAAATATTTGGAGACAGGAATTCAAGTTTGATACCACTATAACTATAGAAACCGTCCTATCTTGTGTGAATCAAAGAGCCCTCCAGCCCTGGGCCCGGGCGAGTTCTCTTCAAAACAGTGCTATCTGCGCTCCACACTGTTTGCAGCCGTCAGTAGTTCTAAAGGGCTTCCAGTTTCCCACGGGAGTAGAAGGAAACGGGAATTATTAAACCAAACGATAACAGCAGAAACAGGAACAACGCCGCGGTCCTCCGCCCCTGACGTCCAGCACATTTGAAGTCCTTTGTGTAACACTTACAAGGATGCCAAGCCCTGCAGAGACTGGTCACCAGGAAGGGGAAGAGGACAAGGAAAGGGAAGAGGATGTGAGGGTCACAGCCAGCTGAGCGACGGAGCCAACCATCACCATCATCACCGGGCAGCCTGCACGTCCCCAGTGGGAGAGGGCACCAGCTCCGGCCGGCCAAGGACAGACGAGAAAAACA
This sequence comes from Macroglossus sobrinus, assembly GCA_004027375.1. Taxonomy (NCBI): domain Eukaryota; kingdom Metazoa; phylum Chordata; class Mammalia; order Chiroptera; family Pteropodidae; genus Macroglossus; species Macroglossus sobrinus. Next base: position 24,208 of record PVKZ01005745.1, read on the forward strand.
ACCTCGGCTTTGCTTTATTAGTTAAGTGAGCAGACCCCTTAAGAGTATGGATGTATTGACTAATGATTCTGACATCCAGCGTGCTGGGAGCTTACACGTTTAAGGGGCAAGAGTTACAAATCAACAAGTTATTAATTCAATTCTGCTCTGAAAATGTGCCAAAGGTTGAGGAAGCAGAGTGAGAGGAGTATTTATCATGTTTACTCCAATAAACATATAAATAAATATCATGTTTACTTATTTAGTAGCGAGTGAATCTTAAACCTCGGGCTGTGGAAAGCAGAGGCTGGAGCAACTTATTAACATGTAGACACCCGGGCTCCCTATTCAGCTGTTCTGTTCCATGAGGTCCTCGTTAGGGGCAGAGAATTTTCATTCCTAGCCATCACCTGCCTCCCCACGTGACAGTGAGGCAGGTGGGCAGCTGGTCCCTGAGTTCTCTCTTCCTTGACAACTGTTCCCAGAGCATGTTTCCATCCCTGCTGCGTGGAGTGGGAGCCGAGGGACCAAGATCTGTCCAGTGGGGGTAGAAGCCACATGCACCACTTCCAGGCTCGACTCGAAGACCCCCCTGCACCACCCCCAGACACTCCGTGGCTGTTGGCTGGTTGGACACAGAGGCCACCTGCAGGAAGCCCTGGGCAGGGCAGGCGGTGCAGCTGCTACGTGAACGGACACCTGAATGATTAAGTGGAGCAGAGTCCCAACCCTCCTGCCACCAACATGAGTGAGAGAGAGGGAGAGGGCGTGGAAAACCAACCTCATTTTACTAAGGCACGAAACTCTGGCGTTTATCTTACAGTAGCTCGTCCGACCTGATGAATATATATCATTCTTTTCCACTCGACAATTTCATTCGATCTTCACTCTAAAGATCCAAGGTAAATGTTTTCAGGCCGGCACGGGTACACTGACACAGAGCAGAGTCCCCAAGAGGGATTCATCATGTCGAAATCGATCCTCCCCTCAGATATGAGAATGAAAACTCCTTCAAATACGATAGGTCTCTCAGACTTTCTTCGCTCATCCAAGGTTAGGCTTAGATCGCTAACCCACCTGGCTGCCAAGTTAATACAGTAAATATCAGACTAAGGTAAAATTTAAAGCAATTATCTCCTTTCAGGGCACCAGCAATACAAAGGGATCTGCTGTAAAGACAAGGACTAGGGAGCCAAAACCATGTCTTATAAAGTGGCCCAAGCCTAGAGTCCAGTGGGACCCGTCGAGACCCCCTTTGCCTCCCCTGAGCAGGAATTCAGAAGGCCTGCCCTCAGCCCCCCGCAGGAAACCTCTGCACCCCACAGGGAAGGGATCGCTGGCAACCGGGCTTGTGTTTCTGATGCATAGGGACTCAGGGCTGGCCCGTAGGGACTTGGGACTGGCCCAGGAGCAGGCTCGGCTCCACCAGCCATGCTGGAGACGCAGCCAGGCATGTCCACAGGCCAACCCGGTGACAGCGAGGATACACTGCAGCCTCCAAGGGAAGGGCCATTTTCCACCGGGTAAATGCGTCCACGCCTGCGAAGCCAGCCCATCCGATGGAGGGGCAGCACCTCCAACCCTCACCCTTCTCTTTACGTCAAATCAGCCCCACGCCAGAAGAGCAGGAGACCGAGCACGGATGACTCAGCCGCGTGGCCGACGACAGCCACGTTTGAGAACGACCCAGCTCTGCTTTGGAGAGGAGAGGACCAGCAGCGTCCGTCCATCCCAGCGAGCTCAGGGGTGGAACCTTCCACTGCCATGCACGCCTCCAGCCACACTGGCCTTCTCACTGCCCCACGAACACCCGAACTCATTCCCGACCCTGTGTGTACTGCCCTCTCTGCCCAGAATCTTCTTCCCGCGGACCTTAACAAGGTTCACGCCTCTGCTTCTGCTCCACTGTTCTCTCAGACAGACCTGCCCTCGTCGCCTTTCCTGAATCAGCCCCCACCCCCGCCGCACATCCCAGTCCCTCGCCAGCCCCGCCTCCCAGGGCATTTCCCCTCAAAGGCCTTATCGCCACGTGGAAGTATAGTAATTGTTGTCCTAGCCTAACAGGATATCTACAGAGGATGGGTTGATAAGAGCTGGAGAAAAGGAAGGCTATTGTGCAGAATTTTTTTTTTTTTTCCTGAGTGCCATTTGAAAACAATCGATACACAAAAAGGCATCAGTACAGAAAATACACGTGATCTAAGGTTAATGAAAATGTAGGGTGCAAAGCAGCGTGCTCGCAACTGCGCTGGGCAAGACTGGGATAAAACAGACCGAATGTGAGGTTTAGGTGGTAGGATAATACGCAATGGCTCTGTTTTACTTTGCAAAATTCTGTACACTACATTACTTTTTTTAACTTTAAGAATGCATTTAATAATTACAATAAACACATAAGTAAATAAATCAACTAAATAGTAACCAGAGACTATCGTAACATAGAGAAGGACTATCGAGGTTATCTGGTCGAACATCCTCATTTGCCAGATACAGAAATGGAACCTCAAAGGGAAGTACACTGCCCAAGGTCGCACTCAAGGTTAGTCGATGAAGAGACAGAATAAGAAGCAGAACTTGGACTCCAGGCCCAGAGCTTTCCCCACTGCAGTATGTGTCATAGTCAAACAAAAGAGTCTTTCAAGAAGGGAAAAGTCCTTCTAAAAAGACGATGATCAAAATAGTTGTCACCACGCGGCGTGGAGTAAGCATTTCTTGCTCACACAGGTGCTGCCTGCCCAAGACCTTGACCTCCGTTCTTTTCTCTAGCCCAGTCTCTTAACCTCTTTGAGGTTCTGTTTTCTCTCATGGGATAATGATGTTGATGATGGTGGTGATGAAGATAATGATGATAGGGCTGCTGATGGTATCGATGATGTTACTGCTGATGATAAGCTGGGTGACGATGACGGAGCTACCATTTGTCAGCACTGTGCTTAGCACCTCAGTGCTTGGCCAAGCCAGGAAGCATGCCTCACTAGAGAGTACATCTTCCAGCGCCTGGATCTTGGACTTCCCGGCCTCCAGAAAAAAATGCGAAAATGAATATGCGTTGGTTAAGCCACCGATTCTAGAGCATTTTTGTGATCGCAGCCCAAAACGACATAAGACAGGGACCATTCTAAAGGGAAAATGAAATATGGGGCTTCTAAAACTGCCATGTTATACGAACACTGTGTAATATCAATAATCCCAATAACATCCTGCCAAAGTGGTTACTATTACTGTCACCTTTCATTTCAAAATGAGGAAGCTGATGCAGAGTCAGCTAGATAACTGGTTGACCAAGGAACGGCTGGCCTAGCATTCAAATGCAGACAGTCTGGCCAGGGGCCTGGAATCTTAACCACTGCACTATGGGTGTTTCTAAAAATTATGATTATTATCGAGGTGGGAAGCTCCTTAGTCACAAGGATCCAGTTCATGTGCTTCATCTCTTGAGTTTGGAGCCGGTCCCAACCGATAGGCAGATGTTCACTTTCCCCGGTGATACCTTCGATCACCCTTCATCCTCACGATCTAAAGAATAAACCCAGCTGTTTTCGGCCCGTCATTTGGAAATGGTGTCGAGGTGCGTGTGGAGATCCGAGTACCGACTCTCACAGGTTCCTTCCATCTGTTTCCCTAGGTGCATGCAGCCTTTTCTCAGTCAGGCACCTCGGTTTCAGGGGAAGTGTTTCAGCGTGACAGTGACATGAGCTGATGTGAGCAGATGCTCAAGCTGGAATGCCAGCCAACAACAACACTGGACGTGAAGGGGGGGTGGCTGCTCCCCGCCGTCCCCAAATGCTCAACTGGAAAAAGCGAGTCACTGAGCTTTCGCACGAAAGCCACAGAAGCAGGCCTCTAGGGTCAAAGGCAAGTAGGAAAGACTGAAGATGCAGTGAATTCTCAGTGCAGGGAAAAGTTAACCATAACCGTATCCATGTGGGGAAAAGCTGAGCGAGCCCAGGAGCCTCGGCTCAGACAAGAGGCAGCAGGATGCACCACATCCGCTATAAGGATCTGAAGCCTTATCCCCAGAGTCAGAGATGGTGAGATTCGAAAGGAAGCTTGATCATCACGTTTGTCCAATTTCTTCATCTTAGATAAGAAAAGGGTCAGCCAGGAGAGTGGGCGCCTCCTTCAAAGTCACGTAGCTGACTGGGGCTCTGCGTCTCTGCTGAAGATGACATGCGGATGGAGGGTGGCCTCACGCTGAGGGTTACGGAGTTCTGTGGGTCGCTCCCTCTCTCCTTCAAATGACCTGTCCAACAGGTGCAAAGACTCATTCTGGCCTGAGCCCACTGTCTCTGCTGCCCACCTCCCTCCTTACGCCCGCTCTGCACCCGCGATCCCGACCTCCTGGCTCTCCTTCAGCACATCAAGCCTGCCCCTGCCCAGGAACCTTCACACCCACCGACCGCGTCCTCTGCCTGGAACAACACTCTCCCTTCTAACATCCACATGTGTCAGCCTCCCGTGAGCGGCAGCCGGCTCAGATCAGCTCTCCTATTGCTAAATTCTCAGAACTTTTGTGAGATGGCTATTAATGTACAGTTAAATACTGTCTATTTAAAACACAGGTAATAAATATTCGAGACCCCCTAATTATCGTGCTCTATTTCGCTGATAACCTGTGCTCTCGAGGCAATTTCTGGCTGTTGCGTCTTGGTGATACAACTAAGGCATAACACTTTCTGGCTCTTCAAACGCCACGTGCAGTGACTTCATGCTGGTGGCTGCAAACTGGCCACGGCGGGAGTATTTACACTCCAGAAATTGGTGAACGTTACAAATCAGGGCTTGAGATTTTGTTTTGCTGATTGTCTAAACTTACAAAAGTGATGGACAAAAACGCTAATAAGGCAGGGTAAGCATAGAAGTGTGTCTTGTCTGTCATTATTAACATTGCAAATAGCACATGTGAGAAAATGTGCTTCCAGTATGTGAAACTATCATCCTAGTTAGAAGAGAAGTAACTCATGCCATTGATGAATGAGAGACATTCAGATATTCGTCTCTGTTCTTTCACTTCTTATTCATTATTGTAAAAATTAAAAAATCAGCCAATAGTCATGTCAGAACTACTTTTATCCATTAAAATTACAGTTTGGCTATGAACACAAGAGTTCAGCAATGAAAAAAATCAACAAAAGCATTTTGAGAGGATTAATTGGCTGTATAGAATTTATAATAAAAACTATTGTCTATTTTAATAATGTTCACAAACTGAACTATATATCTTTCTATTGGTAAAATTTATATGTGTATACTTGCTTCTTTCTTTACATATTTTTAAATTTTTTTTCTGAGAACCAGTTGTTAAACAGTTGCCCACACACCAGTGGTTTCACTCCTGCACTTTATCTGGTTCTCTGATCGAATGTCACCTCCTCCGAGAAGCCTTCTCTGATTGCACTGATGCTGTCCATCATAGCTCTCGATGCCCTGACTCCACTTTGTTGTCACAGTATTTTATTGCTACTTATTACCATATTAGCATATTATATATGCACCTGTTTGTTGGTTCTATGGTTTCTCCACCAGATTTTAAGTTCTAAAATGGCAAAAACAGTATTTCGGACACTGCTTCTTTGGCCCCTGTGCTGAGAACAGAGGCCCGGTACATGGCAAGGACGTATATAATTTTTGGAAAAACGAGTGGGCGCAGCAGGTCTTCTCAGATTCTTAGGTAAATTCATGGCATCTTTGTTATAAGTAAATCTAGACCCTTCTCATAGTGTTACAATCAAGACAGACATTTGCAAGTAGTCTGGAAGAGAGCACAAGAAGTGAAAAGAAAAACAAAATCCCAGAAAAATGATTTTTTTTGGCTTCTGATCAGTGTTGTGTAACAGCAAAAGATGACAAGATCTAAAATTATGTTTCTTGTGTCCTCTCGAAACAAAGGAAGGAAAGAAAGAAAAAGACCCGCCGTATTCAAACCAAGACTGCCCAGATCACCTGTGTGGAACCTCTCCTGTTTCTAAGATGACATTCTAGGGATCCCATCGCCAATCCAGTGGCCGGGGAAAGCAGTCGGGCAAGGGAGATGCTCTCTGTCCAGTGGCGAGTCAGACAAGGCAAGAGGTAGGTTAGTAAGGATGCTGCAAAGAGAGATGTCACCTCTGCCGAGAGGGCATGGCAGCCGAGCCCCCCTGGGAATAGGTAGCCCAGCCATAAGAAGACCCAGAGCCGTGGGCTAATTAGTTCCCAATATTTGGAGCGGATGGTAGGTTATCTTCCAGAAAAGAGAACAAACGTTTTCTGTATGGACCAGCTCCCAAAACAACGCAATTGAAAGTGACTAAAAGGCCGACTTGAGTTTAATTTTTTATATTCCTTTTAACAATTGGAACTCTATGACAATTAAATAGATGATAGTCTCAAAATGACGGGGAGGCTGCCCATCACTGAGAAGTCCAAGAGCCCTGGACAGGGATGGATGCGAAAGGGTGGAAAAGAGAATCTGATAATTATCCCGTGGTTCATCTTGACAGCGTTAAATGGTGTCTCTCTGCACCATGGGACTTTATGACAAAACATGCTCTTTGTCCTTCTGCTTTCTACACGTCTATCTTAGGCCTCAAAAATGAAAACAAAAAAATAAATAAATAAATTGCTTGAATTCTACAGAAGTGTTCTGAAACAAATAATATTTTAATATTATTTTATAATATTCAGCATATGTTTCATCTTAAAACATAATATTCTGGGAAAACAGCAGTGGGGCCGAATAAATTTTTTTTAATGTTTTATTGAGGTATAAATAGCCAAGCCATAAAAATTCCACGTTTTTATTTTTTAGTAAATTTATCTAGTTGCATAATCATCACCACAACTGGTTTCAACACTTTTCCCTCATATCCATTGCAGAAACTTCTGTTCCCGCCCTGTCCCCACCCACATAATGAGACAATATTTGGTCCTTTGTGACAGACTTCTTTTATGTAGCATAATGTTTTGGAAGTTCATCCATGCTGTAGCATGTATTAGAATTTTATTCCTTTTTTGTGGCTTAAAAATATTCCATTCTGCTCCTTTCGTTTATTCATTCCACAGTTAATGGTTATTTCCTTTCTTTCTTTCTTTCTTTCTTTCTTTCTTTCTTTCTTTCTTTCTTTCTTTCTTTCTTTCTTTCTTTCTTTCTTTCTCTCTCTCTCTCTCTCTCTCTCTCTCTCTCTCTCTCTCTCTCTCTCTCTTTCTTTCTCTTTCTTTCTTTCTTTTTCTTATTTTTTTTTTGTCTCTTACAAACAATGATAGCGTCATTTTTTGATATCTCCAACCTACCACATAAACCAGAGTTATGCAGGGGAAAAAAAATACATGGAAAACTTTTACAACAAAATTTAGTGACAAAATCAAAAAGGCACTGGTTACATTTGTTATGGTGATGAACAGGGTGAAAAATATGCAGGTCCCTAAAGTTTTACCTTGCATTTAATGAAAAGATGTTTAGAACACATTTTAAGGGGAGAAAAGAGGATTACAAAATTATAAGTGTCGGGAGGAGGGAGGTGGATATGGAAAAAAGGGTCAAATATATGGTGACAGAAGGAAGTTTAACTCTGGGTGAACACACCATGTAAGATACCCATGATGTATTATCGAACTGTGCACTTGAAACCTATATGATTTTGCTAACCCATGTCACTCCAATAATTTTAATTTAAAAAAAATACAAAGTGCAGTAAAATTTCAGATATCTATACCTCTGTATAATCTCGTTAACTCTAACAGGTACATTTTTCCCCAATATAAATGGCTCTGGGCTCTGAAGTCTCAGTGTATGTTTTACAGCAAGCTTTTAATTTAGGATCTCTGCCAAGCCATCACTGCCATTGCCTGCATGCAAAAAACAGGAGCATCGTGATTTGCAGAATGGGTGGGAATGACTTGGAAGAAAATGGCAGAGAAAAATGAGTCACTAACCTCTTGAAACCAAATGGTTCAAAGTAAGAGTCAGGGAGAGTGTGAATCCAACCAGGTTAGCTACATTTCCAAAAACTGAATTTAAAATTAGGCAAGCGCTAGTGGCAAAATTCTGACCTAGGTCATAGGCAGATAACATCATTCTAACACACAATTAATTGATTTCAAAATAATTTTTTTTTTAGAAATGACCATGGTTACTTATTTAAAAGGAGATCCTGTGCCCTACACTAGACTTTCTATATTAGAGGGTTTGAGAGCAAAGTCAAGAACCCTAAAAAACCATTAACATTGATGGGGGAAATAAATCTATAATTAGTTTTATTTAAAATTATTTTTTAAAAAATCAACTGCCTTTTAGAATGAATCATACGTTTAGTCAGTACCAGCGTTTCTTCCAATTTTATAAAAGAAAATGTTTCCGATAAAAATGTCTCTATCTAGAGCCATCTCCTGATGTAGACGGATACAAAGAGGCCCGTTGCTGAGTGATGACTCAGAGCTCTTGACCAGCAGGGCGGAGAAGGCCTTCGGACTGAGGACACATCCTGTTCGGGGAGCCCACGGCCAAGGGCAGACCTCTCCAGGGAAGGCGGTCAAAGGCAGTCTGGGGGTGGTACCTGCCTCATGCAGCAGCTCACACACCAGCAAGCCCATCGCCCACGCAGAAAGCTTTAGAGTCTACAAAGTATCCTGCATCCTTCCCCTCCTGCTCCCACGTGAGACATCGAGAGCCCTCAGGCATAGGTAAGGGACGCATTATAGGAGGAAACCCAAGTCCAGCAAGGGAGGCCAGATACACAGAAGGGCTGAGCTGGGGCTATCACCAAAGTCTTGTCCCCAGCCCCCAGAGGTACCACCCATTTCCACAACCAACGCAGAGCCATGAAACCACGTTGTGTTACCTTGTTTCCGAGGCACCAAAAGTGTGATGCAAACCAGCTATGGAGACAGAAACGCTTAAGGATCCTACCTGCGACAATTTCATAAGCATTTAGTATTCTGGGTCTATTTCTTGCTCTGCAATACCTACCGAGTTGATTGATAATGTATGCAAGGATGATGTTCTGCTGCATTTAAATCTAGGGGTGCACATCTCTGCTCTAATGCTGCCTCTAATTGTTCCTGCCTCATTTTCCTTAAAGGAGTCCAAACTTCGCAGGTATGAAAGAGTTACAGCAGCTAAAGCCTGGAGTTCAAAAGATAAAGAGCTGCTAGGGTCACCTGAATGTATCCATATTACACCTGCTCTATACAGGATCTTTCTCTACTAATAAGACGATTAAATGTAAATTCTAATGTACATTCCATTTTACATGCAATATGGGTTAGTTACTGTTGCCATGGAAACCTTCACTTCTGCATTTACGGATTTTAATTCTGTGACATTTGCTGACTTTAGTACAATGTAAAGTTTATAAATATAACATACAGGTTTGTGGAGGGCTTTTTTTTAAAGTGTTCAATTTACATAGATAATTCCATCACAAATCTCAAGGTACATTAGGGGGAAAGGCATTAAACCGACGGCAGCTAACAGTAGTCAGCAAACAACAGGCTATTTCCAGAAAGAAAAAAAAAAAAAACTATTTCCATCGATCCTCAAAAATCTCTTTTCTGCTAGCTAACGAAATGCCCTATCTAGTGTATTAAGATTTCTAACCACTCATTCGGGGATAATTACTCAATGTGGAATTTATAAAGTAATTTTTATTTATTCAAAATACTTTTAAATCTGTTACCTCATTTTATTTTTAATGTTTTCCTGGTGAGAGAGACAATTCAGACCTGGATTGAAGAAAGAAATGACCCCCCCCATGAGGGAGGGCTTCCAATCCAGGGTAAGCAGCCCTCTCACTTCCGGCTAGAATGTCAAGGTGTTCATTGCGACCATCACCTCTTTTCCCAGTGAGTCCCAATCTTAGTCATCCTTGCATCTTTGGGACTTCATGCCATTCCCATATGTGGAATAAACGCATACTCTCCAAACGTTTCTACTTTTTTTTTTTTTTGGACTCCCTGATCATTATCACTTAACAGAAACTGAAAACCGTAATCATTATGCAAAACCATCAAAAATCACCTAGCAACTCCTTGAGAAAGCACACGCCTCGATAAGGATCGATCAAACCGACGTACGTGGACGATGAGCGCCCAACGCTTCTGAGTGTATTCCCACAGGCAGGGGTGACCACCTACCACACTGGTACGGAACCACGGAGAAATAAGTTATCTCGTGAGTCTCCCCAGGGAAGGCGTGGATTCGGGTAGCTATACACGTACATAGATTGATATAAAACATATAAAAGAGAGCGTGTACAAGAAGCATGTTAAGTGGTTCCATCAAAGTCGGCACATTCAATAAAAGGAGCCAATTTAGCCAATATTTATTTATTGAGCTGCTGTATTGTGTCAGACGATCTGAGCGTATCTACAGTTATATGCGAAGGAGGGGAGAGGGGATGAAACAAAACCGTCATATCATACTTCAGGCTTCTAGGGAGAAGGAAGGCAGGCCGACGAAATGGCAAATGGGCTTAAGAGCATCACAAGAGCTTTTCAGAGACGAGAGGCACTTGAAAGAAAACAGGACCACTAATAACCTAGAGGAAACTTGGAAATAACAAGACTGGAAAACAGGGAAGAGGATGAACTCTTAATCCATCTTGGCTTTAAAAAAAAAAAAAGAAGAAGGATGTTGAACAACCCGGTAAGTAATAGAGATGTTGTAAAAATTAGAAGCTCGTCAAAGCAGGCCAGGGGAAGGGGCTCGGGGAATGCACGGCCCGGGGCGGGGGGCCACGGGGTTTGACGGAACTGACGGACACAGAGGATGCTGTCACAGCGGGTTCGAGGGGATTCCGGGGAAGCAGGTGACATGAATGTCACTCGATCATATTCATATGCCGACTGGGGCTTGAGAACACAGTTACGTGCGATTCACGTGAGTGGATCGAGATGGATCCCGGGAAAAGTCCACTGTTACGCCAGTAACCCTAGAGTGAGGCCGGCGACCTCTCCTCCCCCACACCCTCCGTAGCCAGTTCACTGCCCATCACTGTCCCCTTCATGACCATCTGCCCCCGCCCCCAGGATGGGCTCCAGGTCGATCCAATTTACGGTCATCTTTTTACTTCTCTTCTTGGACCTTCTATTCAGTCTTTCCGAATCACTCTACACTCGGCAGCTTCGCTCACATTTTCAAAATGCCCTTCCAGTGAGGTACCCTCTTGCAAACCTCTAGCAATATGAGCACACTCCTTTCCATTCCTCTAAGGGCGATTTAAAAAAAAAAAAAAAAAAAAAAAAAAAAAACATCCTTACTGCGATCTATCCACATCAGACCCAGTTTGGCTCCCACATTCCTCTTCAGCCTCAGATCGTACCTTGCATCTCCTGCCTGCTCTCTGCACTCCAGTCCACCTGGCCCACACCTACCACAGGACCTTTGCACTTGCCGTTCCTCTTTCGGTGTGCCATCTGCGCACCCCAGGTCCCAGCCCATTTTTCTAATTAAACCTCATTTGTTATTTAAATCTCAGCTAAAACTTGGCTTCCTCAGAGAAGACTTTCCTGACTGCTGTTTTCACCAGTGAAGGTCAGGTTTTTTTATGCTTTGCAGAAACATGCTGGATTCCTCTGGAGCGCTTACCGGTCTGCTATATAGTGCACATGTATCTACTATAACTGTATATCCATCAGTATAATGAGTTCATTGCTGAACATCTCCCTTACTCGATTGTGAGTAGCTTACAAGACAGGCCCATGTCTGCTTTTAATCACCACTGGATGCTAAGCACCCAGCCTCTATTCATTGCAGTTACATCTAAGGAAGAAATAAGTAAGATTTTAATGGATCTGCTCATTAACACATCATGGTTCCTTACTGTTAAAAGGTCATATTCACACTCCTCAGCCAAGCATTCCAGGACCTCCAACGGCACCCTCAATGCCACCTGAGATGGCAGAACTGGGCCAGGGAAGAGTGTCATGGTTAAGTAGACATACCTGTCTAGGAAGAGATTTGTTGGACGTCAATAGGTCATATAATTTGGGAGGTTGGGCTGTTCCATGATCTGCAGTCTGCAAGCTGGAGACCCAGGAACGTTGGTTGGGAAGGTTAAGGGAAGAGTGTGAAGGGAAGAATATAATAGTTCATTTTATGTGTCACCTTGACTGGGACATGGGACACCCAGATTCTGGTTAAACATTATTTCCGGGTGCATCTTTAAAGATGCTCCAGGAAGAGATTAGCATTTAAATTGAGTCAAACAGAGGGCTCTCCCCAGCATGGGTGGCATCACCCAGGTGGTTGAGGGCCTGCCTGAATAGAGAACAAAAAGGTGAGGAAGTTTGAATTAACTCTGCCTGGAATAATGATCTTATCCTGCCCCCAGGGCTCCTGTTTCTCTCAAGCCTTTGGATCCAAATGGAATCCACATCATCAACCCTCCGGCTCTCAGGCCTTCAAACTACACCACCAGCATTCCTGGGAGTCCAGCTTGCAGACTGCAGTCCAACCTCAAAACTTGCATGAGCTAACACCGTCCAACAAATCTCTTCTTACACAGGTATGGCTTCTATTGGTTCTATTGGAGGACCCTGACTGATACAGAGGGAGCAGAGAAGAAATACGTCTCCCCTAGAATAAGGAAGCCAATTGAACAACTTCATGAAACCCCACTCGCATTTATTCTATGGACGTGGGGCCAAGCATGAAATACAGCGAGACTGGTACCTCCTTTGGATATGCAACTCATCACGTCTACAGACTTCCCTGAGCAGAGGTCAGTCAACCACAACCCACCCCTGCCCCAGGCCTTTCTGCGTGGTGGCATCTGAGGCCTTTGTTCCCTCTAGCCAGATGCCCTTGTCTTTCCCCCCAACAAATTCAAACCCTATAAATGCCTTTTATAGACCCAATTTAGTTCCAACCTGTTCCATGTCACCTGGCTCCATAACGCCACTGTGTTCACTGCACTCTAATGACAGCAGATAATTTAGCGCTGGCTTTAAAATTCTTCATGTGTTCCGTCGCTATTTAGTGAATATCAATCAAATTCTAGGTTCAGTGTTAGACTCTGGATGACTAAAAATTAAATAAGAAGAGTCCTCCGGGTACAGCTTGGGCAGTTTCCACACTGCAGAAAAAGCAGCTAGCCAAGGGGATAAGGAGGAGAGGGCCGAAATCCAAAACACTTAGCCAAGCCCTTTGGGGCTTGTGTCTGCCAGGAAGACCAGAAGCTTTCCCTCTGCACGAAAGTCCGGAGGCTGACCAGGGGGAGCACCTTTCAGCAGCTCGCAGAAACGCATCCTGTGGGCTGCCATGCCTGAGGCTTACAGTTAGCTGTGTGGAGCATCCCCTCCTGCTACTTTCCTCATCTTCTTTATCCAGAGCATCTCCTCTGCACCTGGCCCTGTGTCCCCTGTTGCTGATACACAGCTGAACCAGACGTGGCCCCTGACCTCAAGAAGGCCACGGCGATGAGACACTCACCGTGGACTCTCGGTGGGCACAAGCTGGTTCCCACTGAGGAACCAGACAAAGTCGTCAACCAACGATAAGGCTTCAGGCATGCCTCACGGTCTGACCCAAGGCCTAGTTTGACCTCCACTGGGGCCTCAGTTTCTCCAGCTGTAAAATGGGGCGCTGCCTGGAGACTCGGTGGAATCGAGATGTGAAGAAGATCAGCTCTGAACTTGGGCACACTCAAGTTCAAGCTATCGTGATTCTTGCTCGCTGTGAAACCCTGAGCTCATTATAATTACTAAGCCCATCTCAGCCTCAGTTTCCCCATCTGAAAAATGGGGATAATAGGACCACTCACCACACTGGCGTGCGGCTTACCGGAGACAATGATGTAAAGTCCTTACCTGTGAGACTGGCATGTCGCAAACGCTCAGCCAATGTCCAGCGTCGTTATCACTGTTCCTACTCTTCCCTTTTTGAGATTCTGCTTCGTCTTCATCCTGCCCCCTGCCTTCCTTCAGTTTTGGGGGTTGCCAACCATTCCAGGCTTTGTATGATCTGTTTTCATCCTAAGCTTCTCTCAATACCGTCTAGCTATACACCATAGTTGTAGGAAGATTTTTTTTTTTAAGGTTCAGTAAATAACAACCCTCAAGTTTCACGAAAATTACTAGTCAACTTCTGGGTAAGCGTGAAATGTTCTACTCTATGTTCAGATAATTTTCAGGGCCTACGGGGGGAATAAAAGGATACACTTTGTCACATCGTGGCTTTTAAGTAGGCTTAGAGGAGTAGCCCTTTTTCTTTGTCCCTCACCCAAGGTTTAGATCAGAACAGTTAGGGGACCCGGCTGCAGCCACCACTGGTATTAATGCTGTGTGGCTTTATCTCTGTTTTTGGATATTTAAGCAGCTTGATTCCTCTAAAGATCACCAGATATGCAGCATCATCCAAAATGCAGAAGCACCCTAGACTAAAAAATACTAAAAATATTTGGGTCACAAGTTACTACATAAGAAACTTCAGGTGTGAGTGTGCACACGTATGAGCGTGTGTGAGTGCGTGTGTACGTGTGTGCGTGCGTGTGTGTCTATACCACAGTTCCTGCTGGGGTGACCAATCCTCGCTGCTCTTAACAGCCCAGGCTCCACTATCAAGGCGCTTGTCGCCCTTTGCCATAAGTCCATGTTTAGCTGGCTGTCCTCCCAACATCCCGTCCTCCCAGAATCCTCCAGGCTGTGAGCATCCTGAGGGCAAGGGCTCTCTTGCAGCCCTCCATCACTGAGCACAGAATGAAAAGAAAACTCAGTAAGTCACTGAGGGACGGATGAGCCACCGAGATCCCATCGTAGACACCCAAGGGTGCCACAGCGAAGGCTACTTCTTAAATGGTTTTAAAATCAAAGCCATGATAAAGGTAACAGCAGACTTCTTTCTTTTCTCTCCTTTCCCCCTGCTCTCCATACAAATAAAAATTTTTTTAAAAAATCACAGGAAATGCAGAATTAGGCCTGGACACCATTCCCCACCCATGCTCCCGCCCCTCCCCCATGTTCCTGTTATACCCAGAGTATCTGGTATCCCTTCCAGGCGCTCTGGGGAGACCTGGTAATGTTATATACGGTTGGAAATACAATGGAATGAGTTAAGGCAGAGATTTCAGTCTCTAACTATAAATGTCTTGACAGATTTTTCTTTCAGACAAATGCCTAGAAGTACAATAAACTATATTTTCATGTTTATTTGTTTCAAATACAGTATTTTCTCTTTTTTTTTTTAACAAATGAAAAGCTTTGAGACTGGTAAAAAAAAAAAAAAATAGGTTTAAATCACCATCCCAGCAAGCAGTTTTTAAAACAGTACGCAGAAGTGATCATTTCAAAGCGGTTTAATGCACTTAGCCAACAGGCGTTAACAGTGTTGTTGGAATAACCTAACACCTTACGCTTATTTTCTAGTCTTGGTTCAGATAAATTTTAACCTTTCTTAAAAAAAAACAAAAAACAAACAAAAAAAAACTGATCTTAGGGGCATATGCACTGAACTCTGAAATTTCAGTACATCCTACATTTGCATTCTGAGGTTCTTTGACGATGCCAGAAACAGAAAAAAAAAAAAACAATTCTGGGCCCTCTTTTACGCATAGGTTTTAAGACAATGCGTTCTGCACCAAGCCTTAGGAGGCAAAGTGTGGCTCTCCAGCTCCAGCCAGTGTGTGTGCAGAAGCGAGACACGGTGACTCAGCGAGATCCCCTCGCCGAGAAGGTAGGAGAAAAAGAGCAGCAGGAAGGAGGCTCGAGGCGGCCAGCCAAGGACACACGAGTCGCCTTGATTCTGTTTTTTTCATGTGTCGATTGAAACAAGCAAACGGTCCTCCTCGTGGGACTCAGAGACCCTCAGGTCCCACGGAAGAACCTGGTTCACACCGTCCCTAACCCACCCAGAGCCCTCAGAACTGGGAACAGGCTCGGGAAAGGAAACGATGGGCCCAAGGCCACAGGCTCCGTCCAGGTTAGGGAGGGAGGCAGCTCAGCAAACACGGGGTTAAAATGAACGTGTCTGCGTGCCTCCGTGAGACGTGACATACGCAGGGGAGGAAAGAGCTGCCTAGTCTTGGTCCCATTTAGGGTTTCGAGATGC
>PVKZ01005746.1:0-47081 GCA_004027375.1 Macroglossus sobrinus
GACAGGTGGGCCCCACCTCTGTGTCGTGGCTGAGACTCGATTCCGTTCCGCTGTCGCTGTGAGCGAGGAAAATAGCGTTCGAATCGCAGGCTCGTGTGACTAACGGGTTCACTTAGCCGGTGGGCAATGTCTGCTCACCCGTCAAGCCAAACAGAAATACATATAAGTCGTTAGGGGAGCTCCTTTTTTGGGTTCTAAATCGCAGTGATTTGAGGTGCACCTAGTAGTGAAGACACCCCTCTTTTCCCCCTGGTGGGAGTGTGGAGTTGACGCAGGGGCTGGGCTCGGCGACCGGAGTCGCCCCCCGGGAAGCAGGTGAGCGCCTCGTTTCAGGTTAATTAATTGCCACTGAGGCACCGTTTTCATTCCTGGGGACGAAGCTGCTTCTCACGCCCCACGGGTCTGCACCAGCTCAAACCAGGGGCTTTGCGTCCCCGTCGCTTGTCCTTGCTGGTGGCAAGGTCAAGGTCCTGAGCGGCAGGCTTGAGGTCGAGTTTCCTTTCCAGGGTTGAGTCTGAAGCTTCGCATTTAGGATCCGCTGTGTGCGTGTGTGTGTGTGTGTGTGCGTGTGCGTGTGCGTGTGTGCGTGTGTGTGTGTGTGTGCGTGTGTGAACCATGACAGGCCCGTGCATGTCGTCCAGAGACTGTGATAAAACTCAGGAAAATAATGAGCCAAAGAAAGTAACGCCAGCCCCGTTTTTTTAAATCTGGAGGCGTGTCCTGTGGCAACAGAGAATAAATTTTAAGTGACGGCGGAAATAAACAATAATAAAATGGATTTTAGAGCGACCGTTTTCGGGTGCCTTTACAAGAATAGTTTCGGGAACATTCAGTTCGTAAAAGTCACTCTCCAACGCAAACCTGTGTGTTAACTTTATTGATTTTTAATTCATGACCAAGATTTTTTTTTTTTTTTTTTGCTGCATTAAACAAGCAGTGAGTCTAAACCAGAGGCACCGAGGATGTTTTAATAAAATTAATTTTTGAAAGTAAGTCTTTTTTTTTTTTTCCTTTGCAATTCTGCAGAACCGGTCTGCCAAATTACGTATATTCTGGCAAGACGGGAGAGGCTATCTGCTCATATACAAAATCAAAGTATCACTGAGGTCCGCCTGCACGGGCTTGGCGTCTCAGCTTCCACCCCGTCTGTCATTCCCCCGCCTTCCCCCTGAGATGAGCCTTAGGTCCCTCCATGTGCGGGGGAAACAGTGCTCTGAAGACCCCCTGCCAAGGTCAGCTGTGCCCCCTTCCATTCTGGCTTGGAGTGAACGGCTGAGACAGCCTCTTTCTAAGTGAGGACGATGAGCCATTCATTGGACATTCTCCCCAAAATCCCTGCCCTCGGGGGAACCCTCGCTCAGTACTCGAAGCGGGTCAGCCATTTCCTGAGAATAAGCAACCGGGTTCAGGAAGCGTCCAGGACACCTGCGTGCCGTTTGGAGAAGCGTCTTGTGCTGCTTGATGCGAGGGCAGCATTTCTCGAACTCGAGTGAGCCTCAGACTCAGCTGTGGGGGGGGGAGTGTTTATTAGAACCCCGATCGCCAGCCCCGAGCCCCGAGCGTGGGTTCAGCAGGTCTGGGGTGGGGTCCCGGGTTCTCCTGTCTCGCAGGGTCCAGTGGACTCTCGCCCGGCTGGTCCGGAGGCAGCTCTTGGGGGCCGCTGCACCCCAGGATTGAACACGCAGCCTGGCGCTCCTGCGGCCGGCAAAGGGGGGTGTCACCAGGAGCGCATTGGTGATCAGACGATTTTGAGGGTCTCTGGGGAAACTGGCCACGCTGTGCGGGGCTTAAAGGAATGAGAACTAGAGAAAAACATATCAGTTTATGAACGGAAAGCCGTTAGCAATCTGGCCGTGGCTAGCAGCCTCGCCCTGAGTCACCACGGCGGGTGCTGACCGACCGAGGTGTTTGCAAACAAGGACCGTCTTCGTTGTCCCTCGTCCGTCTGTCCCTCGTACATAGCACGGTGGCCGGCACACAGTCAGCCTTCAGCTGTTCCCGGGTCAGTGAGTGGTCAGTGCTGACCGCCGGCCCCGACCGTGGTGGCTCTGCCGCTGTCCTGCGTGGGGTGCGTTCTGCTTCCCCGTACTAAGGGCGTCCCCCCACACTGTCACCGTCACTAGCATCCCTGCCCCGCCGGCGCCCACGGCAGATGTGGATTCCGGGGTCCACGTTGCCGCCCCAGAGCTGAGCTGGCTTCTGGCCCCGGCTCTCCGGGCCGCCTCCTTGTCACTCTGACACGGAGAGGAAGCCTCTCTCCTCTCCTCTCGTCTGTGTCTGGTAGACGGATGTGAGGCTGCCTGGGGCTCATGTCACCCTCCTCGGCCGCCTCTGGTCCCCGGCCCCGCCCACCCGCCCCCCCGGATTTCAGTCCCACTGCGCGTTCCGGGGCTGCGCCCCCTCTTTACGATGGAGTGGTTTTTGAGGTGTCACACTTTTCATTTTCTGTAGCTGTTTCTCCAGGCGTGAGATGGGGAGAGCCACATGGCATGTGTGGCTCTGTGTTTGAGTGACCCCATTCCTACCTTTCCTCTCCCGGTCCGTCGCTGTTCTCCAGAAAGGCCGTAAGCGTCACTTTAAGTGACACGATGCAGAAAAATGAAAGCCCCCGTGAGGGTCTGAGCCCCGTGTGCTACCAGCCTGTGTCAGGGCCGGGCCTTCCCGAACGCTGGCCATCGGTCACGGGAGCGACGCTTTCTCTTCCCCCCAGAATGCCACCGTCACCTCCGCTGGTTCAAAACCAGAAACTCCAAACTGCAGAGGCTTATGAATGTCACTTAATAAGGGGAGCAGATTCAGCTTCATGCGCTGGACTCACCGACGCGCGTGGCTTGCAAAGGGCCGGGGGCTCTGGGGACACTTCATAGCAGAGTCCCCAACCCTCTTCAGCGAACTTGCCTGACGGAGGGATTGAGACATCTCGGATAACGACTCGGTCCCATTCGAGTGGTTGCTGGGGACAAACCCCGGCAGCGGACTCTCTTCTGTATCTCACGCCCCCAAAAATCTTACATCGAGGGATCTATCATCGCACCCTCAGAAAAGGTAGTGATGGTCTGGATAATTTCTGAGCCAACGTCGGTGATAAAAAGTAGGGTTTTATAAGTATTCAGGGAACGGCAAGAAATTCTTAGAGGAAACAGAAGTATGTATAGGCTACTGATATTGGTCCCCAGCAAGGACAGGAGTGACAGGCAAGAAAGAGAAAGGGAGGAGAGGAAAGAGGAAGTGGGCTATGGAGCAGGGTCCAAGGGGCGAGGGGACCAAGGAGAGGGAGAACCCCCAAGAATCTGCTGGGCTAAGGATGACGTGCTTGCCCTAGGTGTATACGCGCGTTCCGTTGAGTGGATGGTTGTTTAACTTACGTGGCAGCCGACTTTACTGCTTGCGTCGGCCAAGCATGTGCACCTGTGCCCAGCACGCACCTGTGTCCAGCACGCACCTGTGTCCAGCACGCACCCGTGCCCATGCCACCGGGGCGCTTAGCAGTCTGTGTGGCATCTGGCAGTATGGAAAGGCAGGGCCAAGTGCTATTGGCAGATTCAAATGGAACTTTATTAATTTTACTGCAAGCCTCTTTGTTGGGCTGAAATAAATGTTTTCCTTTAAAACATATTAATCTTTCAGGGCTAATTGGAACTCCATTTATACTGCACTGCTCTAGTTTGTCAAAGCCAAGGCCAGCAGTCCCTTTTTCTCTTGTGCTTGACGTTTCCTGTTTGCAAAGCGCCCAGACCCCTGATGGGCGGGCATCTTGCAAAGACAACAACAACAACAACAACAAAACCCACATTTTTTAAAAGAGAGAGAGGTGGCAAGAGAGTCGAGTGGAAAATAGCCTTTGCATTTATATATTTAACACTGTATTTTCCCAAGCTACCCAATTGTTTTATTTCTCCCCCATTTTTTTGAGCTTGAGGTGAAAATATGTAGAAGACGCTTATGAATAGTCTTCTAAGAAGCCCTCCTTCAGGGCACGCTGAGTTGGCCGTTTCATTGCTCCCGATATCAGTGTTTGGAAAAGAACACTGGGCTTCTCCCTCCTCCGCCCTCCTCCTCCTCCTTGTGGAGAGAGGGGAAGAGGGTATAATTGTCTTCTGGAGAAATGAAAACCTCGTGGCTCATCAACATCACGCTCAGGCTGCCAAGCCCGGCGAGCGTTGGGCGTTTAACAATGCCCAGCTCGCACGAGACGAGACCCAAAAGTTGCCTTTTTTCCTGTCACTAAAAAAAATGGCTGCGTACCATATTTTGCAGCATCTGCCTGATTCCAATGACTTATCATATTTGTTTTGCAACTTGGTTCTGGGGAAAATAAACACACGCGTGTACACACACACACACACACACACATACAATCACGCTTTTAACAATGGGGAAGAAAGCCTACGAAAGTAGGTAGGGACAAGGGTCATTGGCCATGGTTTCTGGTATTGAAGAATTAAAATCTTGATGGGAAATAATCCACGAAACAGTTTTAGACCTGCTTCTCCAGGCTTACCCGATATGCCTCCCTCGAGATAGCGTGTCGGAGATGTTTGATGACAGGCGGGGTGGAGACAGGTGAGTGGCAGGCTCCCTTCTGAATGGCTACAGCCATGTTTTTTATTTGTTTTGTTTTGTTTTGTTTTAAAAAATGCCCATTGCAAAGTTTTGCTGGCCTTTCGGATATCTTTTTCCTTCTGTGGGGCCTGGGGTTCTGAAAAGCCCTGGAAGGCAGCTCGGGAATTCGTCACGCACCATAAACGTGAAAGGCGTGGCTTGCGAGTCTCTGACATTCTGTCGCTTCTCTTATCCTAAAACGTTCACCGGTTTCTTTCCTGCATTTGGGGACCTCCGAGTCCTAACGGCGTCTCCGAAGATCTAGTTTGCAATTCGCGTACCAGCGTGTGGGGCAAATTCGGACCTGGGTGTGCACGCACGCTCGCGAGCACGCACGCACGGATTTGCACGCTGGCTCTACAATACCCTTCACGATGCGTCGTGTGTGCTGTGTCAGGCGGAAGGATGTGGCCGAATTCTTCCTAAGCCGCGTAATGGGCCCTCAACCCGGACGGCACCCTAGACGCCTCCCCCCGCCCCAGTTGATCTGCTAGTGCCTCGCTGCCCTCTGAGGGACTCTGGCGTGTCCCGACCACCCTCCCTCTCCATGTCTCCCGTTCAATTTTCAGATTCGATTCTCTCAACACAAATGTGTCCCTCAGCTCCCTCCCCGGCTGTGTATGAGTTCTAGAGCTTTTTCATATTCTAAATAATTTAAAATGGAAATGGCTTAATGAAGGTTTCTAACTTTGACCTATGGGTCCCTTGAAACCACCAGGCTCAGCTGAGAATGTAATTTTGAGACGCGAGGGACGGACATGTGTGCCTTCTGTATCTCATGTTTAGTCTTATCACTGATATCCATAGATCTAGAAAGGGTCGTGTATGATATATCTGTATAAACGGTTCGCATAGAAATCCTACATTTTGCTTATAATGTATCAGAACAAGAAGTATATACAATGTTTCTTCTGAGTCTGTGTAGCAGACGCATGCATATTTCATACAGAGGTCTATATGTGTCTGTCTCGTGAGCGAAGCTCTAATGGCATCTATATTTAGTGAAATGTCAGGCCCCAGAGTCCTCGGCAGCACCAGCTGGGTGTTTGTTCCTTTCAAGTGCCCCCCGCCCCGGGGAGAGGCAGCCTCCCCGGGATCAGAAGCGCAGCTGGGGTGGGGGTGGGGGGGGGGACCGCCAGCAGCCAGCAGGGCGTTCCGTTGATCTCAATGAGATGACTTTTAAAGTTTAGCTTTATGGCTCCTCTAATCACTGCCTCCTTCAAAGGCAAGTGGGACAGTCAGCTCCTTCACTCCCTCCTCCCCCCCCCCCCCGCCGCCCCCAGATCCGTGAGGGACAAATAACCGCCTGCCTGTGCAGGTGGCCTTTGCCGGGCGGGGAGCCTCTCAGCTGTGAGGGTGCTGGTTGTCCTTGTTTGTGTGGTTGCTGTGAAGGGTGTGAGTTTTTTAAACCACCTTAGTGATTGCACTGGCTGCAGGGCAAAGGGTGAAGGGAAGAGGATTAAACAGAGGGCAGGTGTGGCACCCGCTTTGCTTAAAACAGTGCTGCCCGCTGGGCTCAGAGCCCTTGGAGACTGCGAGAGCGACTGTCCTTTCCCAAAAGACAGCGTGTGCCAGCACCCAGGGTCCCTTCCGCCACCCCACACCACCCCACACCACCCCGGGGCCCGGCGATGGAGGGAGGAGGGGATCCCGAACCCGGCAGGGGCTCTCTGGGATGTCGGGGCTCGGCTGGTGGTGCCAGGAGGTGGCCGTGGACTCAGACACAGCAAAGGCGGGGGAGCCTCTGGTATGGCCTCAGGGAGCGCGATGGGGGGGGCGGGCTCCCCGGATTTTCTGAATCCCAAAGTGGGAGTGGCCCCAGCACCCGGTGGAGCAGGGAGCGCTACTGAGTCCCTGAAGGTGAGTGAGGGGGAGAGGCCCACCTTGACCTTGACCTGGTGCGGATGAGCGGCCAAGGGCCCCGGGGCAGGTGTGCAGCCCAGTGGGGTCCTAGCCCAGTCCCGGCTGGCGACAGGGATGGGTAAGCTCGTCCCCGCTGGAAGGCTGCGAACAAGGGATGGTGGGGGGCGGGGCGTGGGAGACGGGGAAACAATAGCGCCCAGAGCCCCTGGGAAGCAGACGGGACGGGTCCGAGAGGGTGGGGGGAGGCCCCGGGAGGCGGGAGCGAGAACTCCACGCCGGGCCGGGGAGGGAGACCCCGGGCTCGCGGTGCGGGCGGAGCCAGCGCCGCAGCGCCGCGCTCGGCTCTCCACACAGCGGCGCTGGAGCACCCCGCAACGCGGCGGGGAGCGCTGCGCCCCGACCCAGCACCCTCCGCGTGCTTTTCCCCTGTCGCTGCCCCGGGAGGGGTGGCCGGGCCGGGGCGGGCCGTGGGAAAGCCGCCCGCATTCAGCCTCTGCCCGCGTCCGTTAGAAGCGAAAACGGAGTTGGCGCGGTGCGGGGAGCGGGGTGCGGGGTGCGGGGTGGGGAGGGGCCTCGGACCGAGCTGGCCTGAGGCTCCTGCAGGCCCCCCGCCAGAAGGGACAGGGGTCTGTTAGGGAGAAGGCTTGGTTGGCAGGGGAGGGAGGAAGCAGGGCGCCCCAGCCCCTTCCGCGCGCCCCGCCGTTCGCTCTCCCCGGCGCCCGCACCCCGAGCACCCAGGGGCCCGGCTGTTGTGCTTCAAGTTAGGAAAGCTGGAGGCAGACGGGCGCGTGCAGGGAGACGGGCGTCAGCTGGGAGGCTGCGGGCGCGCGAGCGCGGAGCTCAGCGCCGCGCTGGGGACGGGCGCCCTGGGGTGCTGCCCCCGGGGGTGCTCCCACAGCCCTGCTCGCGGTCGGTGCTCTGTCCCTGCACTGTGGGGTGCGACCTCCAGCGGCGCCCTCCGCGCCCAGCGCCCCCAGCGCGCACCCACCCGTCGTTCCCGCTCCCAGCCGGCACCCGCGACCCGCGCCCCCCACTCCCCGCTCACCCTCTTGCGCCCCCCGCGCCGGGGGAGCCAGCCCCTCCTCGCCGCCAGGCCCCGGCCACCCCGGCGCCATTACCCGGCGGGCGGCGGGCGGCGGGCGGCACGCGGAGGAGGAGAAGCTCCCGGGCGGCGCAGGGGGGCGCAGGGCTCCGGGGGTGCCCGCGCGGGGGCCTGGCACGGCCCCCCCTCGCCGTGGTTTCTGTTTTCCTCCCTCCGGTGTCGGTGACTCGGCCCTGCGTGGCCGTGGCCGTGGCCGTGGCGAGGAGTTGAAAAAAACCGAGAAGGGAAGAGAGGAGAACACGCCCCCAGACCCCAGCCCGCCGCGCGCCGCGCCGCGGAGGGGGCGCAGGAGGCTGGGCCAGGCGGTCGCCGGCGGCGCCTCCAGGGTGGCGGCGGCGGCGGCGCGGAGGAGCCGCCGGGCTGCCGCTTGCCTTCCCCCCTGCTCCTGTCCCCTCTCCCCCCGGAGCGGGTGGGGCGCGGGCGCCCGGGAGGGAGAGCGCGAGGCGGCCAAGCGCCCCGCAGACCGCCAGCCGGCGAGCGCGCGCGGCCCATGGCTTCCCTGTACCAGCGCTTCACGGGCCAGATCAACACCTCGCGGTCCTTCCCGGCGCCCCCGGAGGCCAGCCGCCTCCTGGGCGGCCAGGGGCCGGAGGACGACAGCGCGGGGCCCAAGCCGCTGGGAGCCCAGGCGCCCACGGCAGCGCCCCGGCAGCGCGGCGGCGGCGGCGGCGGCGGCGCGGGTGGCCGACCCCGGTTCCAGTACCCGGCGCGGAGCGACTGTGACGACGAGGACGTAAGAGCATCTTGGTGGGTGGGGGGCGGCGCGGGCTTGGGGCCGAGCGCGCGGGGGACGCGCCCGCCCGCGTCTCCCACGGTCGTCGGCCGCCCTCCTCCCGTCCCCTCCCCTCCCCCACCGCGGCCCGGAGCGTCCCCAGATACACCCCTCAGCCGCGATCTCGGCCACCGCTGTCCTGCGGCGCGTCTGCCAGCAGCGGCGGCCGGGAGTTGGTGGCTTGAGAGCGCAGGCTGCGCCGCCGGAATGTGGGCGTAGCTGGGGGTTCGCGGTGAGGAGGTCCGCTGTCGACCGCCTGGGGGGGGAGGCCGCGGACCCCAAGCGGAGAATTCGGCCTGGCCCTGCTTACCAGCTGGCTTTTCTTTCCTTTCCTGCTTTACCGCTCGGGGGAGATGATGTCCCGGGCTCTTTCTCGCCCCCTCCCACCTGTCCCCGGGTTCAATCCACTGCGTCCCCTCCCTCCCGCCGCGCTGTCCTCCGCTTCTCACTCCTCCCAGGCAGCCCCCGCCCCCCGCCCCAAACACGCACACACTGGTGGTCGTGGTGATTTTCCTTAATGAAAAACCAAAACACCAGCGTGCGAGGCCGGACCACCTGCCCCAGCGCCGGGCCCAGCCTCTCTCTGCACCCAGCTGTGGGGCAGCAGCTCCGCGGCCCACCGCGTCCGCGTCCGCGGAAAACTTCGCCGCCAGCTGTTTCCTGCTCTCCTCGGGGCTGGGAGCCTGGGCCTCAGAGGCTGGATTTGCATGTCGCCCTAGGAACCCATAACTCAGGCAGGACACCAGGGGGCTTGGCTCCTCTGATCCGGTCTGTCCAGCTATTCCGAGGGCCCGGGAGGACTGCGAAGGGAGGAAACAGCCCGTTTTTGAGAACTTCTCTTCCCTGGGGGGACGAGAAAAAAATCCCAGACAAGCTGTCAGACAGGCGGGCGAGCTGGCCTGGCTGGTGAGGAGCTGGCTGGTGGCGAGCTGGCTGGACTGGTGCCGCCTCCGGGGACGAGCAGCGTGGGTTGGTTTATGGACCCACCCCGTGAGCCTTGAAGGAGTCCCCGCCTGGGCCTGGTGCTCCCACGGGCCCCACGGCCTCCCCGGACACACCCAGGCCGTGCAGGTCCCTGCACTAGTAGGACGGTGTGGTCGGCACGCCGTGGGTCACACCGCTTTGCCACTCGGTGTTCCCTTCGTGGTGTGTGTGAGGAGGGCGAGCGCTTCCTTTGGGACCGTCCTGAAAAAGGCGCCGAGGTTTGGTGGCTGTCACTGGTCGTCTTTAGTTTGTTTGATGAATGGAGGATGTGGAGAGTAAGGGAGATGGCCTAAGTTTGTGGGAGACTCACACTCACACACACGCACATTCACACACACACACACACACACAAACACATGCATGCACTCACATACACTCACACACACACATACTCACACACAAACACACACACTCACATACACTCACATACTCACACACACGCACACACATATATACCACCCCTCTATCACCCTGCGTGAGATTCTCCTGGTTTGGGGTCCCTTGGGGACACCCTGGTTACATGAGCAGCACCGGAGAGCTGTCCCTCACCGCGGTGGGTCGGGTCCGAGGGGAGAGCCTGGTCTGAAAGCCTCAGGGGAGGGCTTTCGTCGGGGTCGGTGAGAAATTCCCAAGCGTGAAACTACCGGGAGTCTTGGGAAAGACAATGGAGCTGCAATGCAGACGGAAACGATGCGCTTTTCGCCTTGAATCTGACTTAGAACGAACGGTCGGACCGCGCTGGCCTTGGAGAGGCCTTGCGCTTCCCCCGACAGGCTCTAGGTGTCGCTAGCAGCAAGGACAGACTCAGGGGCCTGCGTTTTGCTTCAGGCGATCTCCACCCATCTCTCTCTCTCTCTCCCTTTTTTCTTTTTCATCTCAGCGGGGAACTTACATTTCCTTTTCCCAGTTTGTCTAGAACTGTTTCCCGGATGAGCAAAAGGGCTGAACAGACGAACAAACGGGGGTTCAACATTTGCAGATGGGTTTTCTGCTGTCGTGGCTCTGAACCGCATAGCTGAGCGAATGAAAATGCATTAAGTCCTGGCGTCGGTGTTTCTCCTCGGAAAATAGAGAAGTGTGTGTGCGTTGTGAATCACTGTACATGTAGCACATGTAGTGTCCTTATGAAATATGTAAACATCTCTAACATGTATGAATGATTAGGCCAATGGCACAGGCGTCAGCGTCTCAAAGCCTCTCGGTGCGTTTCTCAGAAGAGGTATTCGGGACTGGAAAACGTACTGGAAGGTGGACGTGAATGGTAAACAAATCAGTCTTCACCTGGGAACGGCAGCGGCAATGAGCTTAGGACAGGGGTGCCGCTTACAGAGACAGTAGCTATAAAAACAGCTTTTCCGAGCCAGCCCTTGTCAGGATTCAAGCATCTCGAGTAATCATTCTGCTGCCCAAACCTGAACCCGAAGCTGGACGGCTGACCAGGAGCAGGTGGCCCACGTGTATCCATCGGGGTGACCATCTGAAACTTAGACAAGCAGTTCCGGGGGGCGGGGCCGCCCCTTGCTCAGCTGGGGAGCTGCCCGAGGTGCTGAAGTGGTCCCTGCCAGGACGCAAAGGGGGAGCTGCCCGAGGTGCTGAAGTAGTCCCTGCCAGGACGCAAAGGGGTAGCTGTCCGAGGTGCTGAAGTGGCCTCTGCCAGGATGCAAAGGAGAGCTGCCCAAGGTGCTGAAGCGGCCTCTGCCAGGTCGCCAGGAGCTGTCCGACGTTCTGAAGCGGCCTCTGCCTCTGCGGGGACCCGCAGGACATCGTGGGTGGTCCTCTCTGCCCCGCCCCAGGACTGAGGCTAGTGGCTTCACTCCTGTTCCGTGGCTTGGCATTCAGTGACAGCTGTTCCACGGTACGGAAACAGCTCTCCCGCCCTCATCACTGAGAGGATGATGAGCAGTGCACCTTTAAAAGGCAGTGGGCTCTGGGCCTCTCGTCCTTCTGTCCAGAAAGGGGAAGTTAAAATGGAGTTCTCACTGGGTGTGTGTGTACACATACATGCCTGAATGTGATCGAGGATGGGTAATTCCCCACCAAATTTAAATATAAAGTCGTCACAAAATCAAGCAGAGGTGAATCAAACGCTGAGGTTTGCACGGCAGGTAATTCACTAGCGATGCATTGCATACGTGCTCAAGCTACGTGTGGATGGGGACCCCCCTCCCCACGGAGCACCACAGAAAGGCATGGTTGGGAGGGTCAGTTCCAAGATACGAGGTTTAACTGTGACGCAGAAATAAAGCCTTTTTTTTTTGTAAGTGTTTCCTCATCAATCTTTGATTTATTTAAATATGAAGTCAATTTTTTGGGCAGCCCCTCTGAGGCATCCATAGCTATTTTGATTTAAAATTCATTTCGTAGTTTTAAAAATAAGGTGACTCTTAAAGGAAAAGTTGCGGGGAGTGACTTTTAATAGAACTGAGTCCCTTCCGATAGGGATTAACGGTGGACAGGTTTAAAATACTGAACTTGATCACACCCCTGCTTGAGTGTTTCTTTTCGATTTACTAAAAATTACTAAGCTATAGTTGGCCCACAATATTATAGTAGTGCGTAATAGTCAGGTGTACCTTTCCAGTTTCTTAAAGGACTTTGGAGGCCTCAGTTACTGTCACGGCAGTTGTCTTGTTGAGGTTGCATCTGCAAGTTTCTGTGTTCTTCATTTCTGGTGACACGTGATTTTCTGACAATACAAATGCAACGGCAACAAACTTTCACAACAGCAAATTAGCCAGAACAGGGGCTGAGTAATGAGTAATCTGCTCGTGAGGCCCTTTCAGTAGCCAGCCATCTTCCCTTTGAATTTTCACTGGTAGGGTGTCAGCATCCTATGCATTTCTCCTTGTTTTATTTATTTATTTATTTAAATTAGTTTTAAATAAATAAAACTATCCCCCCAATTGCTCCCTCCCTCCCCTGATCCTCCACCTACCTAATCTTATTAATGCTAACTGCATTCCCTCTGCCGTGTTCCCCATCCCCGTGACCATCCATCAGCTACTCATTTGTACTTCTTTAACCCTTCACCCCATTCTCCCAGCCCCCAACACCCCTCCTCTCTGTCCATCACCAAATTTTCCACTCTGTTTGTGAGTCTGTTTTTGATTAATTTGTCCTTTTTTGTTCCTTAGATTCTGCATATAAGTGAAATCATATGGTATTTATATTTCTCTGTCTTGACTTATTTCGCTCAGCATAATAACCTCTAGGTCCATCCATGATGTTGCAAATGGTAGGTAGGATTTCATTTTTTTTAATGGCTGAGTAATATTCTATTGTATGTATGAACCATAACTTCTTTATCTGTTCATCAGTTGATGGGCATTAGGTTGGTTGCTTCCATATCTTGGATATTGTAAATTGTGCTGCTGTGAATATTGGAGTGCATGGATCTTTAAGAATAAATACCCAGAAGTGCAATTGCTGGGTCAAAAGGTATATCTATTTTTTAATTTTGACAAACCTCCATACTGTTTTCCATAGCAGCTGTACCAATTTGCAACCCCACCAACAATGTATGAGGGTTCCCTTTTCTCCACATCTTTGCCAACACTCATTATATTTCAATTTATTGATGATAGCCATTCTGACAGGTGTGAGGTGATATCTCACCGTGGTTTTAATTTGCTTTTCTCTGATGGTTAGCGACCTTGAGCATCTTTTCACATATCTCTTAGCCATCTGTATTTCCTCTTTGGAGAAGTATCTGCTCAGGTCTTCTGCCCGTTTGTAAATTGAATAGTTCGCTTTATTTTTGTTGAGCTGTATGAGTTCTTTCTGTATTTTGGATATTAACCCCTTATTAGATGTATCGTTAGCAAATATCTTCTCCCAAACAGTCGGTGGTCTTTTTGTTTTGTTGGTGGTTTCCTTTGCTGTACAAAACTTTTTAGTTTGATGTAGACCCATTTATTTATTTTTTTATTTGTTTCCCTTGCCTGAGGAGATGTATCTGAAAAAGGACTTCCTGTTAGTAATATCAGAGAGCTTACTGCCTATGTTTTCTTCTAGAAGTTTTATGGTTTCGAGTTTTACATTTAAGTCTTTAATTCGTTTTGAGTCTATTCGTGCATACGGTTCAAGCAGGTGGTCCAATTTCTCCTTAGATTTTATCAGTTTTACATTTTAAGTAGCAGCTTCACATTCAACGGTCTGCTCCATCCCATCCCTCTCACGACCAATTCGGGGAAAGACAGGGCCATTTGGAGCTTTAACCGAGGAGGCGTGCAGAGGTGCCACCTCAGCCCGTAACGTTCGCACCTACCAAGGAGGGGCCTCCGGGGGCCGGGAAGCGCTCGGTGAATGCGTGTCGCTGCTGTTACCGATAATAGCACCGCTTCACCCTTCCTTCCCCACCTGCTCTCTCTTCTGCAAAGAGACACAGAGGTCGTCTCCGTCGGCCCCACCGCCAGCCCTGGTGACGGTCCTGCCTTATGTTCTTCCACGGCCCAGCGTCTTCATTTCGTCACCCACAACCCATGCCACGTCCTCGTCATCGTCAGCGGCCCCCGCTCCCTGGTCCGGCTTGGTGGCAGACTCACGCTCTTGCCGCCTTCCTCCCAGAAGCTGCGCCCGAAACGCCACGAACCTTCCCCTTAACCGCCTGCTGCGGTGGCCGGTCCGGTTTCTCTCTGGGTGTTTGTCATCACACTCTTTGCTCTCGATGAGCACTGCAGACTTCGGTACCTTGTGTCTTTTGCGATGTTGCGTGAATCCATGCCCAGTGTCTCTCTCTCTCTGCCTTTGGCCTCCGGGTTCTTCGGCAAGTCAGTCGCTTCTTCATTGTTCTCTTCTTCCCTCTCATGCTTTCTTCTTAAGAGAAATTAGATATCAGGTAATTAGGATAAAGATAAAGGGAATTGAGTGGGTTCCCTTTATCTTCATATATCTATATCTGGATCTATAGCTATATCTATATATCTATCTATATCTATATCTATCTATCTATATCTATCTATCTATCTATCTATATATCTATCAATCTATCTATATCTATCTATCTATCTATATATATCTATATATATAGATAGATAGATATAGATATAGATAGATAGATAGATATAGAGAGATGGAGATGGAGATGGAGATGATGGAGGAGATGGAGGAGATGGAGATGGAGGAGATGGAGATGGAGATGATGGAGATGGAGATGAAGATGGAGATGGAGATGGAGATGGAGGAGATGATGGAGATGATGGAGATGGAGATGGAGGAGATGGAGGAGATGGAGATGGAGATGGAGATGATAGAGATGGAGATGATGGAGATGGAGGAGATGGACATGGAGATGGAGATGATGGAGGAGATGGAGGAGATGGAGATGGAGGAGATGGAGATGGAGGAGATGGAGATGGAGGAGATGGAGATGGAGATGGAGATGGAGATGGAGATGGAGATGGAGATGGAGATGGAGATGGAGATGATAGAGATAGAGATAGAGATAGATCTCCTAGCACTTCTTCTGAGGATAACTTGCTTTCCTGTCATATAATACCGGAGAATTGGAAGTGGTCACCATGTTGAACTTTCTTGCAAGCTTTTGTCCACATGTCAAGCAGCAGCTGGACACTAGATCATGTTTGTGGTGGTGACAGAATATCCCCGGGGAATATTCTGTCCCTAACTTTGTCATTCCCCTCTCTTTTCATCTGCTTACTCTGAATAACTTCCTGCCTCATCTCCTTATTTTTACTACGAGCATCTCCATTCCTTCCACTTCCTAGCGTGGCGTATACTACGTGTAAGCACGTACAAATCAGTCCCTCATATTTCGGCTTTTTTCTTGTAACACGAGGTATTTCACTAGACAAGCCATGAGGTCCCCTTATGGGCTTAAAACGCCCTATAACTAACTCTAAGTCATAGCGGCCTGCTAAATACCACAGTCAACCTCCTAAAAGGTTTAATTTTTGTCCTTCAGAACGTATTTGAAGCACACGGGAGGTGTTTACCACCTAAAACAGTCTCCCTGCGAATATTTTCGTAAAGCGAAGAATCACCTAACTTTTATAAGTATAATTCTGCATCTGCAGAGACTTTTCTGAAATCGTGACAGAATTACATAAAATCTTGCTTCCTGTCTCAGCACAGAGAAGGTAGTGACCCTTCTAAAGCTGTCTGTGTCCCAAGGAAATGAGATCAGGACAGGAACTGCGCTAACTGAAGGATGGGGAGAGCCGAATATGGCGTCACAGACACCCCCACCTCTGCGTTCCCCCTCACAGGCTTTCAAAGCGAGGCTCCGTGTATCTCTTTGCTCCTTCATAATGAGCCTGGCTGGGAGGAAGCCGTGACAAAGAGCTAATCTGCTGGCTTGAGAATTAATAAGAGTAGGCCTAATTTCTTTTTCATTTGGGTGAGTCAATTGTCAACTGCGAGTGATAGCGAACCCGTTTCAGTGTGTTCACAAGCCTTTGCTCTCGAGAGCCAGCCAAAAAAAAAAAAAAAAAAGGTATGTGTTTGCTTAGAGCCAAATTTGTTTGTAGAAGATGGAAATTATGCCCTCCCAGTGGATTCGAGCTCTGGATGGCGGGAAGGCCTCCCGAGGTGGGCACGGAAGGCTGCTTCCCGTGGCACCCCTTCCTCCTGCTGCCAGGGCACACGCATAGATAGTGTGCGTGTGTGTGTGCGTGTGTGTGTGTGTGTGCGTGTGTGCGTGCACGTTATCTGTAGCTGTGGGGAGCTCTGGTGCCTTAGAATGACATGATTTTAATTTACGTTTTTGACACTGGAATCACCTGATTTTCCCGTGTGAGATTAGCATTCTAGCATCTTCCCGTAGACGGGACTTTCTCCAGTTGCTGGCTCTGGACATTTTTTTCTTCTTCTTCCTAAAAATGGAGTGTTTTTTAAATTTTGTACCCCAAGCGTTTTTCTCCTTTCAAGTCAGAGTGATTAATGAGTTTAATTTTTGCAGGCGACTGGCAGGAGCTGCTGAGTAAGATGTCCATGCCGATGGCATCTGGCCGGGTTTGCTTTAATCCCTCCAGCGAGAGCGGAGCGTTTATCGTGGGGCGAGCTTCTCTGCAGTGCGGGGTCGATCCCTTGCACCGAGCCTTGCCTTTAAACATAGTCTTTCATTTCGGTAAAATTAAATCCCGCCTAATTTAGTGTCAAGGAAGGGCCCCGAGTGCCACGTGCCATTCTGTGATTTGCTTCCACTTTAAGCCACGTCGGTTTGATGTTACGTCCGTGCAGAGAAACAAGCAAATAATAACGACAAGAAAAAAAAAAGTGAAAAAAAACCAACACATCAGCGTTTCTCGTTCCTGATTTTTGGAACCTTTCTCCTTAGGATGACGGAGCATTGGGAAATCATCTGAAAGAAAAGAACGTTTGAAAATTTGATAGCGTCTAATTTTACAAGCGGGCAGACAGGAGGTAGTTACGTGACCAGCATTTGGCAAAGCGCTCGTGGTTTGGGGGGAGGCCTCGGGAGAACCCGGCCTTCCTGCGTCCCCCGTGGTCTTGTCAGCCTGCCCCGTGGTACCGTGATGGAGGGAAAGGTTGAACTTCATGATGCCACCGAGTCCGAAAGCTAAGAACGTTATGGAATCCAGCAGCCTGACTTGTTTTGGTCCTAGATGGACATGCTAATTGCCGAGGAGAAAAATCAAACCATTTTCCCCGCAGGGGTGTACGATTTTGACTGACTGATGTCCCGACAGTTGGGCTTTTATTCCTCCGGCCCGTTCTTGCCATATTTCTGTGTTCCCAGCAGCATCCAGATCCATCGGAAGGAGGGGGAATGTCCAGTTTCCCCCACGATGGAGGAATAGAGATGTAAATAATTGTACAGGAGAGTAGGGGCCAATCAGACGCGTGGGGTCCAGAGCCAGGCCGTGGGCGCTCTGCTCTCCGGAGTCAGGGGTCTTCGTCGGGGGTGGGGCGAGCAGGGGCTGTAAGGGCTGGATGCGGGGTTGGGGGGCGGGGCGAGCACCAGGCAGGGGCAGGAACCGTGTAGGGAGGGGATGCTGACAGGCGCCGTGGGACAAGCGTGAAGGTGGCAGGTCCCCTTCTGGGTTCTGGGCCTCGGGGCCGTGGTTATCGGTGGACACTTGCTCAATCTCTACTCTACCTTCCTGGGTCTCCCCATCAAACCTGTCGGTTCCCAAGGAGACTGAAACGGAGATTGCCCTGGGGAGGGCGACGTCCTCGCGTCCTCTCTGGGGGTGCAGGGTGCTGGGACAGGACAGCCGGTGGGCAGCAGGACAGACGGGATGACAGAAGCTGGGGGGGGGTGCGGCCGGCAGAACGGCGCTGGGGGCTGGGGGCAACCACGGGGACGAGGGACCGAGGGGCCGAGGCTCCCGGATGAAACGCGGAGTCCCCTTAGACTGGCAGAGTGCAGGATGGCACAAGGAGGTTTCGGGGGTTCCCGGTGAGCAGAGCCGTCTGGGTCCCCGAGGCCGTGTCCTTGGCGCGTGCTGCGCCCTCCCGTTCTGCGTGAGTTCCGGGCATGGCGATTGCCAGGGAGGGTCCATGTCGTCACCTGAATCGAGGGCAACGTCAGCAGCAGCGTCTCCCATCTGTGACCAATTCCGTCTCTGGCTCACGGGTGGGGAAGCCTCAACGAGTCTCTTCCTTTTCTCCAGATTTTTCCTTCCCGGCACGGGGAGGAGCCTCCGCCCCCGGCTGACAGGCTGTCCATCCATCAGAGCGAGCGGGAAGGCCGGGGAAGACGGGGCCTCGTTGCTATGGAGACGGAGCTGGCCGAGGAGCAGGGCGCTGGCTTCCCGCCAGGCGCCGGCCTCACTCAGCGCGGCCACCGCAGTGCTCGCTCGCACTGTCCGGTGGCCCGGGGCCCTCCCGCCGGCCAGCAAGGCTGTTGCCTCCCGCCGTGCAAGGAGCAGCCCCGAGCAGCATCCTAGGGTCCCCCCGCTTCTCTTTCCAGCCCCTTCTCTACCCCAGCTGGTCTCTAACCCCAACCATGACCGCGGGGACACGCGGCCTCGCTCTTCGGCCTCCCATCGCTCCTGGGGTCCATCGCAGTGTCTCTGGGGCCGCGGAGGGCCTTGAGGGGTCACTTCCAGCCTCCCGCATCTACCTGGCCACGCTCAGGACACCCCAGAAGCAGTCTCTATGCAAACAGATGCCCGAACACAGCTGGTCCCCCGAGGTCCGCGACACATGAGCTCCCGCCCCCGCTCCGCCCGCCGGGGGGCTGGTCAAACCCGCGACTCTGTGGGGGTCTCAGGGATGGCAGGAAGCCCCGCCCACTCTCGCCACGCTGCCTTCCCATGGGCTGTTGTGTCTGCCCGTCAGTCTTCCCTGGATGTCCCCTTGGCTCGCTCTGATGGCTCTGGGCCTCTGCTCCAGGGTCCTTTCTCGCTGGAGTCTCCACCCTGCTCCGTCACCCTGGTCCATGTCACCTCCCAGCGTGTAACTTTCTTACGAGGCCTGCTTTGTTCCGTCTCCTCGTGGGAATCCCAGCTGAGCTAGAATAAGAAGGGTCTTTGGCTGATTGGCCCTCTGATGTATCCCGGCTGGCCTGGGACAGTGGCACCTCACTCGCCCAAGGTGCTCAGCGAATATTTGTTGAATGGAGGGTCCCCTTCCTGCAAAAGCCCTGTTTGCTTCGATCCGAATAATCGCAGTTCCTTTAACCCTGTTCTGAGGTCGAAACTCCGAACCCCCTCTGTGGCTGCTCACACACGTCTGCAAATTTGTTCTGTCCTTTTTGGGATGTCCTGTGTCGTATGGCTGTGAGCTGGCTTCCTCTGATGACCCACGTAAGACAATGGTGAGAAGACGGGGCGGTTACTAGGGAAAGAGTAAAATTCGCTCTTGTAGGACTTTCTCAAAATGGGTACCACTCCTTCTGAATTTAAAAGAAGCGTGAGTTAAATATATGTATTTCTATGTCTGACTCTTTTTGCTGACTTTTTTTTGGGGGGGTAGTTATCCAGGAAAGTAATAGAGATGCAAGTCCCATTCGGGGAAAATGCGAGTCTTTGAGAAGAAAGAGAGTCTTGTAAACACAGCCAGACGATCAAGTGGCTTTTGATGAGAAATTTGCATCCCCTAACTTCCCATTGAAAGTGAAAGAATCGGATCCTAGCTTCTTTTTTCGGGAGATACTGTGATCGTCTCTTTATTTGGCAGATGGCAAGTCACATCGGAGTATTTTTGAACCGTCTCTCACCAGAGGAACACTGAAAACCTCAGACCAAAATGCATAGTTCCTGCCAGGAAAAAAAGAAAAATGTCCCTGGATTCTGTAATCGCTCCCAAACTGCCTGAGGCGCTTTAGCGATGAAAAATATGTCGACGTCGCATATGTCGGTCGCTCTGATGACAGGATCAGAACTCGCCACACGTAGGACGGAGCTGGGACGCGGGACTGACATCGCGAGGTCTGAACCTGACCTTCCTCCGCTCGGCCAATCCACACCGTGACGCGGTGTGTGACACAGTCCCCTCCTGCGGTGTCTGCGGGCTTCGGTGCGACGTTGATTTGAGCCACTTGAAATAAGTGGTGTGCACGCAAGAGCTGCAATGTTCACGTTCTGTTTCTAGACAGACAGGGTTGGGCGTGCTCTCGGGTCCGCAGCGAGCGCTGTGCTGTTGGACAAGGCTGGAGGGGGTCCCCCCACCCGCACCCCTCCCTGCATCCTGTCCTGTGTCACCGCAAACAGGTGCGCAGGAGTCTGCGGGCAGACTCCCTCCTGCACCTAGAGACGTGCTAATCGGCACGTGTAGTTCCAGCTTTGCCAAACGGCGCCAAAGAGCACGCATCAAGTGACCATAAGCGAGGGATTCATAAGGGGGTGGGGGCGGTGGGTGGTCCGGTCGCTGACCTCCGGGTGTGAGTAGCCGAGCGCCCCGGATCATGGGGGAGGTGGGGGGACAAACGGCTCACAGGAGCCCGGTTTCTGGGGGGGATCACACGTCACACGCAGAGTCCTCGTGCCAAAGTTTCTGAGCTCGGCCCCTGGCAAGGTGCAGGGGAGAGGGGCTCGGCACGCATTCCGTCCGCGGCCGAGAGCCCCAGTGAGCCCCGGACACCCGCAGAGCCGCCCAGGCGGGGTCCACTCAGGGGGCCCCCGCGGCCCCTGCGTTTCCGCCTCTGAGCGGTCCGGGCCCGTGATTTCAGGAAGAAATCCCTGGGAAGATCCCTTTCTCATCGTCGCTACCGTTGCGTGCTGGTCGTTGGGGTCACGCAGATGGCCTGAGGCAGAGGACCGAGGCCACCAGGCCTTCAGGAAACCTCAGACGAGATGGCTGGGCACAGCCTGGCCATGGGCACAGCAGGTCCAACGAGCGGACTGAAACGTTACCCACGTGCTGGCCGCCGGGCCGGGGGGCGCGTGAACACGGTGAGACCCCGCCAGGCCAGGGGACGCGTGAGACACGTTCCGGAAGTCGCTTCACTCCGGCCCCCCGGCCAGGCGGCAGGGGGACGCCGGGCGTGCCATCGGATTGTGAGATGCTAGTGTGGACCTGAAGTGGTTTCTGAGGCTCGGCGAGGTTGGGGGGGGGTCTTCCCAGCTGGCCCCAGCGAGGACACGTGACTGTCAGCAGTGGGGCACAGGGGCCAGGGGCACGAAGCGTGAGGGAGATCGGACAGCGCGTGGCGATGCTGCTGCTCGCGGAGCAGACACAGCAAGGAAGCCAGCGCGCTCCTGCCTCTCGCGAGAAGTGGGTGCTTATCTGGTCAATTCCAGGCTTCGCACGCACACACACATGCACACGCATACACACATGTGCACACACAGATGCACACACAGACACACACGTACACCTGCATGCACACACACATGTGCACACACGTGCACCTGCATGCACACGTATGCACACATGTGCACACACAGATGCACACACAGACACACGTGCACACGTACACATGCACACACGTATACACTCACACACACAGACACACATGTACGGACGTGCACACACATGCACACACATACACACACACACACACACACACACAACAGGTGAACATCTAGCCTGGTGACCAGCCCAAAGCAGTGTGACGCATCACCCCCTAGATGGGGTCGTCGAGGCCTTCAAGCAGGGTGTTCTTCTCGGAGGCGATGAAGTCGGGGTCCACTGGGGGTGGGGAGGGAGAGAGACAGACAGACAGAGACAGAGACAGACGGAGATGGAGTCGGAGACGGAGGGACACGGAGATGGAGTCGGAGACGGGGAGAGCACACACACTCCGGGCTTTCTCCAGACGAAACAGGACCAGCGCTGCAGGCAAAGCGTCTTTTGAGAGTTTCCCACGAACAAACATTGTCGGCATCGGAACACTCAGGCCAGCTCAGGGCTCAGCTGGAGCCCCAGAGAGGCGGCGTGGGTCGTGGGGTACCCGACGGTCCACCCCATTGCCTACACCCCATGGGGTGGCTCACGGGCATTGAGGGCTCCGGCTGTGCCCCCCAAACACCGCCCTGCGGGAGGTGATGGGTAGTATGTATGCCCGGGACACCCCTGGGTGTCTGCGTCAGCGTTACCGAAAGCTCGGTCATTCCCGGAGCTAATGTTGGGGGTAAAGGGCCCCCCCACGGAGGCAGGCAGCAGGGCTCCCGGAGAGGAGGGCCGTGTCTGGGCGACTCAGCTCTTCCCGGAGGCAAGGCGTGAATCCCGGGGCCACCGGCCGGAACGAGAAAGGGAATTCTGGGCCCAGTTTTGGGAATGCCCCCACCAGCTCTGACAGCCCCCCCTCCTGGGGACACAGGCCCCATCTTGGCGTGGTTTCGAGTCTCTGTGGCTCCAGGATCGGCCTGTCCCAGTGCCTGTGGAGGTTCAGATAACGTCTGGTGACCGGCAGGCGGCATGTAAAATTTCATTTAGAAGATACAATTACGAGGACGCTAATCTAATCTCGTTCGTTGTCCACCGGTCATGTGTCTGCAGATTCCGCTGTCGGCTTGGCAGTTCCCCTGCTGACGTCAGCTCGGGCCCTGGTGACACGGAGTGTCACCTTGTGGGCTTGAAGGGGGCTTTGCGGGGAGCGCGGGCACACTCGGCAGACGTGTTCGGGGCAGGGTTTCTCACTTGTGTGTGCCGGCCATGCGCAGGGGCAGTGTTTGGGGACAGAGGGGGTGTCTCTCTCTCTCCTTCTCCAGAAGGAGAAGAAGTCCCCGCTGTGGGCTCCTGCCCCACCCTCTCCCCTCCGTGCTCACACCTGCACTGGGCCTGCTTCTAAATAAGGTCGCACGCAGCCTGGACTGCAGGGGTGAGGGCCGTGCGCCTC
The DNA here is from genome assembly GCA_004027375.1 of Macroglossus sobrinus. Taxonomy (NCBI): domain Eukaryota; kingdom Metazoa; phylum Chordata; class Mammalia; order Chiroptera; family Pteropodidae; genus Macroglossus; species Macroglossus sobrinus. The sequence goes on from PVKZ01005746.1 coordinate 22,534, forward strand.
TGCTGGGGAGGACCACGATTCAGCTGATAGCACTGACGTTTTTCTCAAAGCATGTGGATTTGGGGCTGCTTTGAACTATTTGAAGCGTTTCTGCCTGCCCTGCTGAAGTTTTCAAGAATAAATGCTCGTCACCTACGCTCATCCGCCGTGCGTAGCGGATCTGTGCTCAGTCGTCATCGGCAGTTTATCGGTGCTTAATCTTTCTCCGTGGGAAGCAGCGGGGAGGAAGAGAGGCACCTGGTTTTGATGTGAATAATGAGCATAGAAAACTTGAGACGGGTGTCGTGCCTTGTGCTCTGGGGGATGGACGGCCGGGGCAGGAAGCGAGCCACCGGAGCAGTTAAAACCCCGGGTTCGAATCCTGCCTGGCCCGGAGGTCGGCCGTGTGGGGAACGAGGGTGTTCTCAAGCCTCAGCTCGTCTCTCTCCTCCACGAAACGAGGCTTGTGAATGCACTGACCCCTCAGAGGACAGCGGTGACATGTGTCTTAATAGTGACACTTCTATTAACCGACAGAAAGTTTCCAGGAAACGTTTTTAGGAGTCTCACGGGGTCAGTGACCGCGGACGGACGTCTTGGATCTGATACACGTGCCTTCACGCTTTCCTTCCAAGTCCATGTTTGCTTCTCGAGATCCATTTTCCCCGAGGGCCATATTTAATGGCTGACGTCATGCCAAGTCCTTAAAAAAAGCAGCCAGTCGGATTTCGTAATTATAATCCATTTTAAGTGAGAACAGCTCTCTGGTGAACAAAAAATTAAAATGAGCTGCCTAGAGCATTCTCTAAATATTTCTGGCTACAGGACGTATGGGGAAACTGTATTTGTAGCGTCCACTCAAGCCGCTTCTGACCAAGTGGGTTATCCATGGGTCAGTCTCTGAAAGCTGGTGAATGAACTGTATACTATATAAAGATAACACCGTGGAATTAATGGTAATTATCCTTTCATAACGCCTTTCAGCTCTCATCTCTGGTATAATGGAGGCTCGAGATATATACGTGATATCAAGTAGGAATGCTTTTATATTAAATCGAAGATAATGTGTAGTAAGAAAGAGCAGCCCCTTATAAATGTTCATGCGTGGTGTTTTTCACGGATGTGGCTTCAGTGATCCTGTGACAAATAGAGCAGACTCACTGCTCAGCCTGGGCTCACAGGATGGTCCCTCACAGGCGCGTTCCTGGTGATGTTTAGCGACTGGGGAAATTTTTCCGGGGGCTGATGGGAAACAGAGAAAGGAGAGGGCTGCCGTGTGCCTACCGCACGCCGGGAGCACAAATCCCTTCCCTCGCCTCGTCCCCAGAATAACTCTGAGGGTGGATGTCATCATTCTCATTTTGAAAATATGCAAACCGAGTCTAGAGTAAGTGCCCTGCCCACAGCGTCCCCTAGTCGGTGAGAGGCAGACGCCTGGCGAGAACCTAGAACATTCCGATGTCCAAACCCAGGTGTCTCCCGCTCACTCCCATCTGCGTCCTCCGGATCCAGGCGCTCGTCCTCGTCAAAGCAAGACGAGGGAGGCCACGTGCGTGGGCCTCCGCAGACGCACAGAGGGAGAGGGAACCCACGGCGAAGCCCGCTGCCTGCCCCGCCCCGGCTCTCTGGTTGCCCACACGTGGCCGGCCTCGCTTTATGCATTCACGGCCACTGTCATCATCTCGCCACAGAGCCCAGATGTCACGCAAGGTCCACGGAGAACACGTCATCACGCTCGTGGCCCGGGGTCCCCTTTGTGTCCCTGTTCTAGGCGGAGCCTTCGCATGAAAGGATATCCTAGGATGTCTTTGAATGAGGGTGTAAAAGGTATCTCTTCCTTGTTCATAAAAAAATAAAAGATTATTAGGGAAAAGGGAGAAATTTTCCCTTTGTCTCCACGTCCCTAGATATGCCAGCTAGTGAAAGCAACCCGAGCAATCACCTCAATTTCTGGCAAACGGAGAAACCGGCAGTTTTAAGCAAACGGGTGTCACCAGCACCCCGTGGGTGGTTGGTGGCCCGTCTGCACTCGCATTCTGGGAAGTGGGGCAGGGCCATGCACTTCGGGACAGCAGGCAGCAGAGGGCAGAGTGTACCGGCCGGATCCTGCTCCCGGGGTTTGAGGCGGAGCCAAGGGGCTGAGGGGAAGGAGCAGCTCCCAAGAAGCTGTCCTCTGTCCTCGTGCTCAGAGAGAGAGAGAGAGAAATATTACATAAGGGGACACGGGGAGATGGGCGGCTTCCGCCAGCTGCGTCTTCTCTAAATGATTGGATGCTTCTCAGTGGTGCTGGTTCATTTCGTGGTAAACAGAGACCCACCTACAGCACAGCCGAGCGGAGCCGGGGGCCGGGGGCCGGGAGCCCATTGCACACCAGGGGAGGGGGCGTTCGGGAGTCCGAGGCGGGGTCTGGGCCCTTGGAGGCGTGGGAAAGTGGCGTGCGTTTGCAGTGCCCGGGTCCACCTGGCCCCGGGCACACAGCGGGGTCGGGCCTGTGTTTCTAGGGCCCTGTATTTTATTTGCTGTGCACCAGGGGTGGCTGTGCTGCACAGAGTCGCCTGGACGGGAGGTCGCCGTGACCTGTGTGTCACTGCGCGGGGACTTGTCCCAGCCCCTGGCACCCCCCGCATACCCCCCCCCACCAGCATGGGCTGGGCAGGGGCCGTGAGAAACGCACCTGTCGGCAGCACACCTGTGAATACATTCAGTTTCCTCATGTCCTGACACGTAATCCTGCGGGGTCACGGGGGACACAGATGCCAGCACCTCTGACCCCTACCCTAACGGCCAGTGGGGTGCTGCACTTGGTGACAACCGACAAATACCCCTCATTTCAACAATGCCTCCTCGGTTTGCAAGCATTAAATTTTTTCTCCCGGAGTTGCTTTGAGAGAGTCGACCGGACGGTAATCTCACCGCTGAGCAGGGGACAGGAAAAAGGACCCACCTCGGATCTTAAAAAGACCAAGGGTCTCGTTCTTCTCTTATCCTTCTCTTATCCGTATGAAGGCGTCCCCAAGATCGCTGTGTACCTCCTCTCCACACTGTGACCTTACGCTTTTTAATTTACCTTTTCCAAAAAGATGTTGAGCGTGCCGAAGCTAGCATACGCTGTCACCTGCTTCTCTCCCATCTTTTAGAAATTCTAGCACCGTGCCGAGAACAAGAAAAGGTGTGTAGATGGAAGATTACAGGACACATTTTTTCTCAATTTGTACGCAGCCATCTCCAATGTCGGCGAGTCCAGGCCATGGACCACGTCCCACCCTCAGTCAACCTACGTCTTCGAACCCGAAGACGGAGAACGGTTTCCAAACGTCAGAAAAATGTAAAATTGTCTTCGAGTGTGAGCAATACGGGGGGAAGGCGACGCTGCTGAAGTAGGCCCCGAAGCTCGTCCAGCGGCAGCGGTGTGGGTGTGTTGTTGGGTTTGTGAAAACCACAGCACAATGTTTAGTTAAGAAACTGGAACCATTAGGAACCATGCGGGCTATAAATTAGGACTCTCTGGAGGCTAGAAGGATTAGGGGATTCTTGTTGTTTTTGTGGACACATCTAGCCAACTCCTGAGAAATAACGAGTGGTTGCCATAGCAACGGCGGCTTCACAGGACACGGGGAAGAGCATCAGAGAAAACCACTGAGTCTGAGACTTTAATTGTTGCAGAAAGACATTCACCCACAACGATTCATAAAACAAGCTCTTATTTTCTTCCCAAAACTATTATAAGAAAGAAAGAAAAAAAAAGCAATTTGCTTTTTAAAGATTCAAAACACCGCTGGGATCCCCGTGTCTGACAGCACGCTGCCTGGGCCACCTCTGCAGGCTGCACGGAGCCCTTTGGGGAGCAGCTGCCCTTAAAATGCCAAGCGACTGTGAGAGCCGCTGCCTGGACCCCCTCCCCCCAGTGCTGTCCCCTCGCCCCTCACTGGTCCTTACGCTCCTGCACCGATGCCTACGGCCGCGCTCCACACCACCCGGCCCCCTCGTGTGGACACTCGTGCTGCTGGCGTAAGGCCTGGGGGAAGCACCAGCACCTCGCCCTCCCGGGAGTGTCCAGCGGGAGTGTCCGGCCTCCGCTCTGCAGCCTCCCCGGATGCCTTGCAGCAAACGCCGCCTCACGTGACCCATCATCCCCATCATCACCACCATCATCATTGTCACCATCACCATCACAATCATCATCATCCCCATCATCACCACCATCATCATTGTCACCATCATCACCAACATCATCACCATCATCATCACCATTAATATCCCCATCATCACCACCATCAGCATTGTCACCATCATCACCATCATCACCACCACCATCATCACCATCAATATCCCCATCATCACCACCATCATCACCACCATCATCATTGTCACCATCACCATCATCATCACCATTATCACCACCATTAATATCCCCATCATCACCATCATCACCACCACCATCATCACCATCATCATCACCAACATCATCACCATCATCATCACCATTAATATCACCATCATCACCACCATCATCTTCGTCACCATCATCACCATCATTACTCACCATCATCACCACCGTCACCACCATCATCACCATTAATATCCCCACCATCATCACCATCATAATTGTCACCATCATCATCACTATTACCATCACCATCATCACCACCATCACCTCCATCACCATCATCGTCATCTATCTACAGCTCACTCTGTTTCAAAGGTCCTTCTGGGTGCTCTGTGTGGTTGGTTCTCATTCGACTTTCATGACAACTCAATGAGTTAGATACAAGTTTCTCCTTTTACAGATGGAGAAACGGATCAAACAGGGCAGAGTTCGATCTCCCTATTTCAGCGGTGAGGGAATTATAGCCCAGGTGACTCACGACATTTGCCAAAGTTCCCACAGCTGGGTGGTGCGAGGCCTTTCTGAGTCCTAGCTCCGTTTTCCCCTCACACTCACCTTCTGGGGAAGCCCACCTCCTTCTCTCTCCCTCGGCATAAAAGAAGGAGTTTTCCCTAAGCAACTTCTCTTTCTGGAAAGGGAGGTTCTGGAGATGGGAATGTTGAAGAGACAGAATGATTGAAAATAATACGCGTTATATATAGTGCGTACACCATATATTGTGTGTGTGCGTGTGCGCGTGTGCATGTGTGTGTGTATTTAACACCTCCTTTAGCTTCACGAGGGATGCAGGGTCTTCCTCGGGGCGTTGGTGTGCGACACCCCCCGGGGTGCTTGAGAACACAGATCCATGAACATCGACTAAAGGGCGGGGGAGGGTTCCCGTCGATACTCAGCCCGGCGGGCTTGTTGTCACACCGCCAGGCTGCTCGCGGTGGCCCCGGCAGAGGCTCCTGCTCCTGCCGGATTTCTCCTGATTCGGGGTGTGCTGCTCCGTCCGTGGGGCTCAGTTCTGTTCCTAGAACACCCGCGTTTCTGCTCAGCGTTCGGGCTCTGTGTTGCGAGCCATTTCTGCAGCGGTCTTGTGGATGAGAAGTGGGGGATGGTCGAAGGACTCGCCGGGCTGGAGGGGCCGTGACCCTGAAGTCTCGCCCTTCCTGGGGAAGCCCTCTGCCTGGGGGCTCAGCTCCAGGTCGTCTCCGGGGTCAGCAGTGTCCCCACGTGGCTGACTCAGCCGTGCTACCGGGCGGGGGCCAGCCACGTGGGCTTCAGGACAGTGAGATGGTTCCCAGGGGGTCGACGAAGGGGCGAGAGCTGACACAGGACATTCTAAGTTGTCCTTTTGGGTTACCGCTAGGGGTGAGGGCTAAACCTCTTAAAAGACCTTTAGCGACATGTGTCAGTTAGACAGGAAGGTGAGCAGGAGAGGAAAGAGAACAGAGCGTTTTAAGGACACACAGCTTTAGACACCGCGAGATCAAGTCAGTGTCTGCATTTTCGTGAGAAGCTGTAAATAACTTCACATCCCCTTTGACAGATAAGAAAGGTCCCTCAGAGGCTTGAGTGGGTTGATAACGTTCTCCAATAACTGACCCAGTCGCTTGAGTGTCAGAAAATGAGGAGCATCGAATACCAGTGTGGGTGATCACTTAAGAGTAATCGTGTATCAATTAAGGAGAAATGAAATCGTTCGCGTGGGTTAGGAGCTGTGAGGCAATCTTCTTGTGCTTTCCGGGTTATAAAGTAAAATACTATGATGCTTGTTGTGTGCGCTATGTCTATATGATGTTATGTCATTTGAAACCGTATTGTAGAAGCATTATTCATTATATGGGAAAATCTCTGTATTATAACAGCACATTAAAATCGTGGGAAATAAAATCTACAACTAGATCCAGAGTTCAGATACTGTCAATGATGGATAAAGAATACTAGGAAAAATTAGTGTAGCGACTATACTGTCTTGGCTGTCCCTGAGCGTGCGATTATGATTAAATAATTGTTTATGTCTAGTTTTTCTATATTCTTCCAGATGTTTCACGATTAGCATCAGTTATATTTATTACCAATAAAAAGAGCCCAGCGTGTTTTGACGGACGAGCACACAGGCAGTAGCCGTCACGGCCCTGTGGCGAGTCTGGCTTGGGGAGTAGGTCAGCTGTGGTGGGGAGAGGGACGCTGTTGGGGTTTGGGGTGGGCCTCTGGGGGTGACGGGCTGGGACGGGCGGCAGCGTTCGGGGTCTGCTGCAGCCACGGGCTCCGTGTCCCTTGGCTCGTCCCGGGGGACAGCCAGCCCTCCGCTGCGGGCCCCTCGGCCTCGTCAGTTGTCCACGTGATGTGGCCCCTCACCTCCCTTCCCCCTGGGGGCTCCCAGGAGGCTCCCCCACACCCCTCACCACACCCAGTCACTCCCCACCACAAGCCAGCCGCCCAGTCCCCTCCTGGTTCTCTGCAGGCCTCCTGCCCCCCACACAGCCGCAGAAGCGGGCCTATTTCGTCCTATCCTTTGGGATTATCCATATATGCTGAAAGAAAGTAGAAGGAAGTGAGGGAGGGAGGGAGGGAGGGACAGAGGGAGGGAGGGAGAAAGGAAGGAAGGAAGGAAGGAAGGAAGGAAGGAAGGAAGGAAGGCAGGAAGGAAGGAAGGAACACTCCGTTAAGCTGCGTGTGCAGTTCAGTCTGGCCCACGTGCTGTGTGGACGCCCGCTCTGCTCGTGCTGAGGCCCACAGACGCGCAGCCACAGGGCCCCTCAGGCCCTCGTCGTAGAGCTGCCCAGGCCGATGGGAATGTCGGGGTCCTGCTTTTTAATCTCATCCCACCCAGGGGACAGGGCAGGGCGATAGCCACCGTCTGGGGATCCCATCTACATTTCACTGAAGAAAATCCCCACGTAGCGCCTTGACGGGAGCGTATGACAAACCTCCAGGGTGACAATGTGTTGCTGTGCAGGCAGTCTGTACAACGAAGGGTAATTTTCCCACATCGTTAATATATTTATTTTTAGGTATAAGGCACAGTCCTTTTCCTTGACAGAAAGACGGCAAAGTATACATATTTCTAATTTTTTAAAAAAATTTTGTTTACATTTAATTTATATCGGAGTGGGCAGGGCCTGGTTCAGAAAGCCACATCTTCTAGTTGACCCTCTACTTCTCCAAAATATGCTCTGTGTGTATCGGCTGTCACCCACCACAGAGACGAGGACAGCCACCCGAAGATGGGGACTCAGGAACATCGGCCGTCGCTGAGGGCGCGTGAGGTCAGATCGCACGCACCGAGGACCAGCAGGTCCTCTATCGAGTGCGAGGACGAAGCCATCGCCACCACTGGCAGCGTTTTCATCCGACACCGGATGTAACTCGGCATCACAGAGAGGTCCTTGAGCTGGGGAATCGACCTTGAGCATTACGTCATCGACAGAGGAAGAGGAGGAGCTCTATCGAGCGCCTGAGCAAGGAGCGCCTTGACAACAGAGACAAAGAGTCCTTCGATAAGTATTGGGGAAAATGCTGCAAACCGTTCTTATCTCCACAGCGCACTTTGCAAGAATGTTTTGCACGAGGTGCCCTCCTGGCAGAGGAGGTCAGCTTGTTCTTTTTTTTTCTCTGGTCAGTAATGAGGTCATCCCACCCAGAGCCTCACTCAGCACAGCCCTGGGCCCACCAGCTGGTCTCAGCAAAGCCTGGCCCGTCTCCAGTTTGATGGCAAAGTCGCGATTCTCCACGGCAGAAGCATCCCTTTTGGATGATCTTGGCCCTGTCACGTGTTAGCCGAGTCACTTTGAGCGAGTTACTTAAACTCAGAAAATTCTCAGTTTCATTATCGCAAAATGGAGAGAACGGTGCTCACACCACAGGGATGTTATAAAGATTAAATGAGAGCTCATTATTGATGTAATTAGCCTTTTATCTCAGCATAGAGCTCCACTTTCCTAAATGTCTCCCCCTGTGCCCAGGAGGCCTCCACGGAAGAATTTAAGAGAGAATGCTTGAATGGATGGATGGGTGCGTGGATGGATGGATGGATGGATAAATGAATGAATGGTTAGATGAATAAATGATGGATAGATGAATGGATGGTTGGATGAATGGATGGATGGATGGATAGATAGATGATGAGTGGATGGATGGATGGGTAGATGAATAGATGATGAGTGGATAGATGTATATATAGACGGTTGAATGGATGGATGGATGGATGGATGGATGGTGAGTGGTGGGTGGATGAGTGGATGGATGAATAGATGTTGAGTGGATAGATGTATAGACAGTTGAATGGATGGATGGATGAATACATGGTGAGTGGATGGGTGGATGGATGAATGATTGGATATATAAATGATGGATAGATGAATGGATGGTTGAATGGATGGATGGATGAATAGATGATGAGTGGATAGATGTATAGATGGTTGAATGGATGGATGGATGGATGATGAGTGGATGGATGGATGGATGGATGGTTGGATGGATAGATGACAAATGGATGGATGAACAGATGAATGGATGGTTGAATGGATGGATGGATGGATGGATGAGTGGATGGGTGGATGGATGGATGGATGGTTGGATGGATAGATGATGAGTGGATGGTTGGATGGGTGGATGGATGGTTGGATGGATACATGATAGATAGATGGATGGATGGTTGAATGGATGGATGGGCGGATGGATGGATGGATAGATGATGAGTAGATGGGTGGAGGGGTGGATGGATGGACACTATCGGGCGCAGGCTCGTCTGATCCGAGAAGGCATCCATCAAGACACACACACACAGACTCTGCTTCCCTATTACCTTAGATTTTACGTCTCCAAAATAAAAACAACTGTAGAAACTTAGTTTTCACGACCTCATGTGACACTGCGACACTAAGAGGTAGGTAGGATCACCCCCCGCCCCCGTTACCGGACGAGGGAGTGGGAACCCGGAAACGTAGGGTATTCATCTGTGATGGATTGTTCCAGCCTCAGTCCGTGATGGTGGGGGCGGCCTGGGATCCCCGCCCCGTCTCCCCGTCCTGGGCTCACAGGGGACACATTACAAAGCCTCCCTCGCGCACGTCGTGTGTCATTCATTTCTGCGTGACGGACGCGTTCGCCGTCTTTGTGGGGTCACCTGGCTGTTCGATGAATTACGTGACTCCCCCAGGAACAGAGGGAGACGAGTTTTATGTGGACGGAACCCAGGCTGTCTAACTCTTCAAGGCGTCCTTTCGGGGTTCACTGCAGGTCACCGTGCTTCCTCGGCCAACGAAACCATTTGTTTTGCAGACAAGTGTCTGGTGACAGGGGTCCTTGAACTTGAAGGTGGAAGCATTGCGTCTATCAGTCAGACATTTGGAACTCTTTTGAAATTCTTCATGGCTGCAGGAGAGCTAGCAGAACTCTCTAGAAATTGTGAATTTACAAACATACGTGTAAACAGAATTTACGTTTTAATTGAATAAATACAAAACAGGGACACTGAGCCGAGGCAAACCGTTGGAAAGGGGAAACTGAGCTGTAAGTAAGGCGACCAGTGATTTGTCCTCCTAACGGGGCACGCCAGAGAGGGGGAGGGGAGCCGGGCTTCGGTGCTCACAGGACGACAGACATAAACTGGCTCAGCGCTGGGGGAAGCCAGGGTCCCTTGTCACCTCGAGGACATTTCTCTTTTGCTGGGAGCGTTTGGTCACGATCTTTTCTCAGGGGGAAGAGAGACCAGGAGTCTGCCTTCCGGGTGGGCGACTGCCCACGCCTTCGGGCGGTCCTTGCTTTGCACTTTTGTGCACGTGTGGTGAAGTCTCCACCGTGTTTTATATTTTTAAAAAATTATTATTTTTTTTTATCCCTCCTGTTGCTACATGCGCCCGACTCTGCTTGAATTTACGCCTGGAAATGAGGTGGGAATGTGTTTAGTGCAAAACTATATTTCAAATCAGCCTAAAGAAAAAAAAAATCGAAGATACATAAATAAAAAAAGGATTTGTATGCGAAGAGGACGTGAACCACCTAGCTCAGAATCCGAAGGCTGGGCTCGCAGAGTCGGAGTTGAAATAATTATCATTTGTTGGCTGTATTCTCTCTTCTTCTGTTCCTTTGGAAAGTCACTGCTGTTTCTTCATGCCTTCTGTAACCGTGAGGAATTATGCATAATGCTGATTTTACAGTCACTTCAACTGTAATTGCTCTGGTTTGGGCATTTGGTAGGTACGGAGTAATGTCGTTTTAAGGCAATTAAATTAATATCTCCAAGCCAAAAGGAACACAGAAAGAAAAGCGAATTCCCACGCTTGCTGTGGATGTTTTAAGAAAACAGTTGCCGAGAGAATATCGATATAAGACATTTTTTTTTTCCTGTGCCAGGAACACATAACATTTATTTCAGGCACGGAAGAAAAAATAGAATTATGGTCTCTGATGAGGAAATTGCATGATTAAAAGGGCTTTATGCTCATGGGAGGGAACACCCACCCGTCACTCACTGGTTGCTGCTGGTCGTGCACGCGGTGTGGACACAGGTGACCCCTCTGCCGTTAAGCTGTATTTTCAGGGGCCCCCGCCTGCCGTTGCCCACTGTCCCCCTGATGAGTGGGGGTGGGGGAGGGGAGACAGGGCCAGTGTCACGGGAAACGGCTGCTTCTGAGAGTGGAAAGACATCGATCCCTCCGTTGGCAAGGTCACCTCCCATGAGCCGGAGCGGGATCCATTTCCGCCTGAGGACGAGGACCGCTGTCCCCTTCCCGAGGCTCTCCTTGGCTGGGCCCTCTCGTCTCCCTCACACGACGTCTCCGGCCGGGCTCTGTGCTTCCTGAGCCCAGGGCTGGCCACGCCTGCCCGGCGGAGGGCCGCCGTCCGGTCCCCTCTGCGGACGGCAGCCAGAGTCCCCGCTTCTGGTCTCGCAGGTCAGGGATTCAGAGGTGTGTGGGAAGGACGGGGGGGAGGGGAGTCGAGGTGGCAGCCACGGGAGCCGGACAGCTCCTCAGAGGGACACACCGCGGTTCGCGGGCGGCCGTTCAGCCCCCTGGCCGTGGCGATCGGTCCCTTCTGCCCGCTGGTCAGCTGGCACCGATCGATGCCCACGCGTGGTCCGTCGCCTCTCCTGGAAGGGGCAGTGGAGCTGTGTGTCTGGAGTGGCCCGTCCCTGTGCGTCCCGTAGACTCGGGCCGCTGGCCGATCGGACGTGAGCGGGCACATCGTCACGGGCATCGGGAGGGTTCTCGAGTCCCGTTCGGGGGCGATCGGATGAGCAGAACGATCGCTTGAATCCATCATCGGACTGGAAGGAGAGTTTTTCTCATACTAATCACATCTGGAAGCACTAGCGCTGTCCGTGGGGACACAGCGCGAAGCTTTGTTCGTCCTGTCAATGATGGTCGGGCAGGGGTGATTGTTGTGAAAGGCGCCCTCGGGGCTGCACGCTCAAGGAGAAAAGGGTAAACGGTCTCCCGAAGCGTCCCCCCCCCATCCTAACGAGGGCAGAATGGAGCTCGCTTCCAAAAGTTCAATCTGAAAAGCTCACTCTTAGCCCGGGAATAGAAAAATAAATCGCATCTTTCATCTTTATATAATATAATACACTTCTTTTTTTATTTTTTTTCCCCTCTTCTGATTGAGCAACATCCTCGAAGACAAAATATGCAAACGGAGGCGCTTTGCAAGTCAGGTCAGGCCGCGCTCACGTCTCCCCCAGTGTCACCCGGATGGAGGGAGTATCCCCGGTCCGCGGGGGCTGACACTGGGCCTCGGCACCCTGCCTGGCGGGAAGCACGGGCCGCACCGGTTCGCCGACCTCGCGGTCAGGGCCGCTGCCCGCCTGGCCGGCCGGGCCGTGGGCTCGTCATCCGTCCGACGCGTGCGCCCCTCGGCTCGCTACACGGGATGGGTGTACCGCGAGCGAGGCTGTCGCTGCCCCACGAGGAGACCAGGGGGTCGCGATCGCCTGTGGCCCCGTCAGCTCGGGGGCACTCCCCGGGCGCAGACGTGGCGTTGTCCCGGGGAGGCGGAGAACGAGCCGAGCCGGTGGCCGCCCCGCCCGGGCAGGTCCCCGCAGGCCTCGCGGTCCTCCCGCCGCCAGCGAGGGCCACACTCAGCCTGGCTGCCAGCCGTGCGACCCGACACACGCTCCAGCCAGGGCTGGCTCCGGTGTACGCCAGGCGGGGCCGCAGCTCGGCGTCACCTCCGAGCCGAGAAAAACGTCCCCCTCGGTGGCAGAGTGTCTGTCAGTCGGGGGAGCGGCCAGCACCTGCCTCGGGCGCGAGAAGAGGACCCGGAGACGCCCACGGCCTCGCGGTCCAACGCACCCTTCACGGGGTGCTCCCGTACCGACCGGCGCCGGTGGGTGCTTTGCCTCCGGCCCGCGGCTGCCGCCTCCCACCACAAGGTCAGAGCCACGGGAAGGCGCGGGGTTCGCTCAACGGGCTTTCTCTCTTCACCCCGAGCGGACACCACATAGTTCAAAGAAGGCCTGCAGACTTGTAAAAGAAACGCCCCCCCAAAAGCCCCCATTCCAAGCGAGGTCTCCGTCTCGGCGCCCTAAGATAGCACCCCAGCAGCAAGGCGCTCTGCAGAACGCAGAGCTTCAGGCACGAATGCCTGGGGATCGGACGAAGGGCTTTCTCCGGAGCGTGTGGCTGGCGTTCCCACAGGATTTTACACCTTGACAAGCTCCCGTCTCAGAGATTCTCCTGTCCCGTTTGGGGACAGCCATTCCCAGTCCCGGGTTGGGAGGGGGAGGCCGGAGAGAAGAAACACACAAGAGAAGACGTCACCCCAGCCAGGAAGGGAAGGGCAGTCGCTGTGCCACCTGCAGCAGGGCGTCTGTGTGCTGCCTCACCACGGACCCCCGGGGGCAGGCCGGACCCCGGGGGCAGGGCTGGGTGGTGCCCCTGCAGAGGCTGGGTCCGGGACTTTTCGGCCGTCAGCCCCTCCAAAGGGTTCTGTGTCCCCAGCAAGCGTCTGCAGAACTGGCAGAGCCACCACCCCTCTCCTGGAATGAGGCAGAGTGAAATTCAGTCCTACATAACCCGTGACGGGTGACCTCCCCTGCGCTTTGTCACCGCAGATCCCACAGGACCTTGGGGCGGGCCCGGGAGGGTGTCCCTACGGGGACCAAGTGGCCTGCCACCCTGGTAGGCAGAAGGTCCCATTCAAATCCTACGTGCTCTAAAGAAAGCAAGGGAGACAGAGGTTCCCCTGCACACTTGACTTTGTAGGTCACACACAGAGCAGCGAGGGGGGCGGAGTGAGGGTGCGAGCCGGTGGTGCCGTGTGTGTGTGTGTGTGTGTGTGTGTGTGTGTGTAAACCGGAGTGACAGTGAGGGGGAGCGAGTGGCCCCCTGGGGTCAGACGGGGCAGGGAGAGCTCTGAGCTGGGTGCTCACACAGGAGCCCCCAGCCTGGACCTCGATATTCTCCAGCTCAATCCTCAACTCCCTACAACGCAGCCCCCGTACGCATGCGTGGTTGTCATTCCGCGAACGTGGCCCCCTGAAAATCAAATGGCAAATTATCTATAATTATCTGCATCACAGGGGAGTTGAGGGATTTGTTATTTGTGACCTTCCCTGTCCCCGGCGCTGCCGAGCCGGCGCCGATAATGGCTGTCACTTCTTCGTCCCGTAAATCAAGAGCCCGGTGTTGCCGTGAGGCGGAGCGTCAGTCGCCCGCGTGCCAGGCATCGCCGGCTTGCCCCGGGACGCTCGCTCGCCTGCTTCCGTGTCCCTTGCATCTTAACCAAGGGTACAGACTGCGCTCACGGCTGCTCCTGCCTCACGCTGCCTCCCGTGCCCTGGTTATTCTCACACTCCTCTGCGGCCGCGTTGAGTGTGTCCGCACGATACCGCCTTTAAAAAAACACACACACACAAAAAAAAAAACGCGAAAATTAAGGGAGGACAGACGGCCGCGTTTCTTGGAAAATCAGTGCCTCGTCAGCGTGACGTCGGATGCAGCGCAAAGCGAGGTGACACTGCGGTCCTCGGCTTGCCAACAGTGCCACGAGGGTTTAGACTCTCGCGGTGGGTTCTGATTTCAAACATCGAGACAAAAAAAAAAACCTCTTCCGAGAGGAATATGGGGAAGCTCGAGGTGCATGTCAAAACGGGGCTTATGGACAAAGTATTCGAGTTGGTGTCCGTATTTATACAACTTCAACCGTGCTCCCTTTTAGTCCAAATACTTGGGGTCCGTGAGTCTCTTATTTTTTTTAGAGGTGAGGTGGATGATAAAACTGTAGCTGACTTGGGGGGCAAAAAATATGGTAAAGGTTACAGAATCTCTCTTTTTAAAAGCTTGGCCTGATGAGGACGTGTCTTACACCGACATGGTCTTCATCATCTTTTTCCCGCGATTTCGTTTTTCCGATGCTAAGGTCCTCCGAGGGCTGTCTCCAGGGTTACGGAGGCATCGGGCCAGCTTCCCCCAGTCCCAGGTTCCTTACAAGGCTCTGTGTGGGGGGAAGCCCTCGGGGCGCTGCCCGGCCCAGGCCCTTGGCCCCTGGGCCACGGCCTCAGCCACGCCCATCCCCGCAGCTGCCCCTGTCACCTGAGGAAGCTCGGAAGCTGGCAGCATCCATCCGCGCTCACCCGCTCCCTACCGACGGGTCGATAGGCCGCGCGCAGGGCTGATGCGTTCAGAGTCCCGACTCCGGGAGCAGCAGGCCCCTGGAAGGCCGCTTGGGAGAGGTTCTGGGTTCCAGGAAAGCTTTTAAGCTCGGAGGAGGACGCCCACATCCTCGTCCGGTTCTCCGTGCGGAGGAGATAATGGGCCGTGTCTCAGAGAGGAAGGGGAGGGGAGTGTGCGGAGAGTGGGGGCGTGGCGTACTTCGAGGGGCCCTCCCGTCGTCTCTGTCGTCTCCCCGCCCCACCCCCACAGCACCTCTTGGCTCTGGTTCTAGAATCTTCCAGCGTTTGGCTGGTGCCCCGTGGGGCGTTCACCGTCTGGAACGCACATGGTTTCAGCAACAATAAGGCGCCGTCGTCGTCATCGTTGTCGTCATCGTCGGGGGCCGTAAGGAAAGCCCCTGAGGTCTCTGTCCTCTCCACGGGTGGCCTTCTCCCCGGGGACCGCACTCTGTGGAACCAGAGGCGGGTCTGGCTGCAAGGCCACCATGACCGCTTAGCGCAGCCGTGATGGCTGTTGGCCGTCCGCCCGCCTGGACCGCCAGCTCCCAGCTGTCTGTCTGTCCGTCTGGCTTCTCCGTCCCCCCTCGCCCACCTCCCTTGCCCCTTGGGGCTGAGTGAAGCCAATTTTCTCAAGCTCCTCGGTGCATTTCTTTACCCCTGCCTCTGACCCCCACCCCTCGAGGGCACCACTTTCAGGGTGCTGAAATATCCCGGGACAAGAACGCCCCCGAGCCACGTCCGCCCGCGGCTCCGGTGCGACGGCCGGCGGTGGTCCCCACGCTCACACGCTCCTGCTCACGGCCCAGAGCAGACGGGGTGTGCGGGAGCCACGGGGGCGGTTGGACGAGGCTCCCCTCGTAAAGCTGTCTGGGTGGGGACGACCTGGACCGTCCCGTCCTCCTGCCAGACGTCTGCAGCGGAGCCGCCGCCTTCCGGGGAGGTGACGGGGACACCCGCGAGCCACGCGCACAGCCTCGGTGTCACTGCTGCGGCCATCGGGGTGTTTCCTCCCACCCCCGTCGCCCCCGAGAGCGTGTGGGGCTCCCCGCACTGTGCCGGGCCCCGGGACGGGCGCCGAGGCAGTGGGGGCCCCGCCTCCCCGCGCGGGGGGGGGCGCTCCGGGCCTCCGTGGTGAGTTTCCGGTCTGCTCGCGGGGACAGTGACGGACGATGGCACCGGCACCACACTGGCCCGTCCGTGCACCCCGGGATCACGCGTCTGCGCCAGAGGTGGCGACGTGCCTGGCGTAGCCGGCCCTGGGGGTGTGTGTGGGACGGGTCGGCGGTGGACGCCGGCGGGGAGGGCGACCAGCCGGGCGTCATCACGCCACCCAGAAATCCCCGCCCGCGGTCTCAGCGGAGGGCTCAGCGGACGACGGCCGAACCTCAGTGTCTCCGGGGGACCAGCGTGTACCCCGTACCCACGGTCACGGCCAACAAGCCCTGCCTCCCAGCATTCCGCGCTCGCGTGCGTGTCTGTCACAGGCAGGGCAAGGCCCGCGGGGAGCAGGGCGTCAGGCGGGGCCGTGGAGGAGAGCACCCCGCTCTGCCCCCCGGGGGCTGCCGTGGGGGCGTCCGCAGATGCCCCGGCTCTCTCCCGGCCGTTGGCGGCAGATTGCAGCCCGGCTCGTCCCTGCCCTGCGCTCCCCGGAGGCCGGGGCGTCACGTGCTGCTCCTGGCGGCTCGGAGGCTCGGAGCCGCACGGCAGCCTCTGTGGTCACTGGCCAGCTGCGCTCACAGCCGGGCGCGTCTCCGGCGCCGCCGAGAACCCGGCCCCGGGCGTCCGGCCCCTCCGTCCTGTGCCCCGGGGGGCTGCCGCGGACGGGACCCCTCCAGACCTGCGGCCGGCACACGGGGATGAACGCCTCCACGCTGCCCGGGCTGAGCAGGCTGAAACGGTTCTGGAGGGTGAGTATAAGGGGACAACCCAACTTCCTGAGGAAACAAGGAAAAGGGACGTTTCGTTTGGGCGGGGGAAGCGACATCGCGGCCGCGTTGGGAGACGTGGCCGAGGTCGTGCGCCGGCCCAAGGAGACGCAGCCGCGCGTGTCCGATGTGTCTAGAGTCGAATTTGAACTGATCTTCAACGCGGCCAGTTCAGCGTTCGGTGTCTGTTTGCCGAGAGGCAGAGTTGTTGTTGCTGTTGTTGCTGTTTCTGGGAAAGGCAGCTTTGCGGGGGAGCCGCGGGTTGGTGGCCGGCCGGCCACACTCGCTGCCGCCCACGCGTCCACCGCACGCTCCGGTCTGAGCCTCTGAGACGCGCACACACACCGCGATGGCACGCAGACCCCCGGGGATGAAGCCGCTGTGTCTTCTCTCGGGCCAGAGACGCCCCGGGTGCCTCGGGGGAGGACGCCGAGAAAACCCCGAGCTTGGGCTGGCCCCGCGATGACGGGGGCAGGCGTGGTCCCAACCCAGCCAGCCGATCGCGGGAGACGGGTACCGGGACCCTCGGTGGTTAGCCCCCGGCCGGCCTCGCGGCGGACGGCTGCTAGGATCTCAACCTCTGTCTGCCTCCCCTCCCGGAAACTAAATCAGTGATGGTCACCGGTGCTTGTTTGCAGCTGCCGGCATCAGGGTTCAGAGCGACGAGCGTTCTCTCCCGGAGAGTTGGTTACCTGGGGTTCGGGGAGATGAGTGTGTGATCCATTGTCAGCATCAGAGTCAGGTCCCCGGGGTGTTTAGGAAGGAAGGCCCCTAACGCTGCTTTGCAAGGACAGTCATATAATCATATAATATGGGGCTAGAATAAAATCATATAATCATATAATATGGAGCGAGAATAAAACCACGAGCACAGGTCCATCTCGCTTTAATGTTACTTGATCCCACAATTATTTTGCGTGTGTGTGTGTGCGCCAGCATTAGCACCCGACTCTTTAGAGATCGGTCCCCCCCATGAATACAGAACCGGCAGTGAGTGCGTCTGATGCATCTCCGACCCGAGTAAACGGCCCTGCTTTCTGTCTGCTGCTCCGAGTCACTCGGGAGGGGCCGCGGTTACAGAGGCTGGTGGCCTAGAGGGCCCCCCCCCCGTCTCTCTCTGTCTGCACTTGTGTCGAGCTCAGTCAGGACGCGTTTGCCAGTCACTGTGACGTCACTGCTCCAGCCAGAGGCCACATTCTCCTGGACGGGACTGAGACCCGTGTGGCCCACGGGGACGCCTGTGACAGCATGCCGGGCACAGTGACGGCGCGCGGGTGGCGTATGTGGCCCGCCCGCCCAGGGCCCTGGGGTCGGCCTCTCGGTTCCAGTCGAGTGGCTCGATGCGCCTCGTCCCCCGTCCGTGAAGGCCGCGGCTCCCCGCCACCAGCTCTGGGACGTAGTCTGGGCGCACACAGGGGACAGATCACTCTCGCTGTCTCTCTGCTCTCCGTGCACCAAACGTCTGTCTGGATTGTGCCTGAAAAAGTCCGATTGAATTTGTTGAACGTCATGGTTTGGTTTTGTTTTTAAATTTGTTGGCGGGCCCGGAGACTGTCTCGTTGGAGTCACCCAGAGAGCCGGCCGGCCCCCGGCCCCTGGCAGGCCCTTCTCCGTGACATCTGGTGGCTCTGTGACACCGAAGTCACACGTGGGTCGATGGCGAGCGGTGGGGGGAAGGTCCGGTGTTCCCTCTCTCACAGATGAGGGGGCGTTTCAGCTGCCGGCGTCTCCCGCCATCTGAGAAGGCATCGCGTGGGACACCCCCAGAGTTTCGGGGGAACCGCCTGGAAGCCGTAGGTGTTGGGGCCCTGTGTCACTGCCCCCCGAGAGGGGCGTTCTTGCCGCCGCCCGATGCCACAGCCCCCCAGAGTCACGGCCCCAGGCTGACCGCCTCTGCTGGGCGCCCACGACCCACGGGCCAAGGGCACAGCCCGAGAACGAAGCACAGGCCAACAGACGCGAAGTTTCCTCCGTTATTTCGGGAACGGGGGTGGGGGGGGGGATGCAGACGGCTGATGTAATTACTCTGTCCTCTCGACTCTGAATTATTCATCCCCCTGTTCAGGGCGGTTTTATGCTAATGCCTCCGGAGTGTCGTTAATCAATCTTTTAAAAATCTAGAGGCAGGTTAGAGGAGGGTTTCGGAGAAGGGATTTAAAAGCCTCTTCGTGGAGATGTCTCGGCAGCAGCATCGTCCAAACAGCCCAAGTGGAAGCCAAGCCTCTTACAGTAGCTGAGCACCACCCCCCCACCCTCCGGCCCAGTCACCTTATCTCCTGAGCCAGGGCCCTCACGGGGGCGGGGCTGCATGGACGCCCCCCCCCCCATACACTCCGCTCCCCCCCTTCGCTATCCCAAGACGCAGGGACAACACCTGCTCCAGGGCAGAACAGCTTCGAAGGACTCACGTCCACGGCCGTCGGCAGCGGGATTTCTTTCTACACCCGGGTAGACAATTTCGCAATCCACACCGTGAAATCAGACTCCCGGTGCCACCGGTTTGAGCTCGTGGGAAGCCGAGGGCCGTGTCCCCGCGGCTGGGTCTGGGTGGCTTGGCTATGGTCACGTTTGCTTCGTGGTATAGCGGGTAGGGACAGGACGCCCGTCGTGTCACGCAGAGCGCGGCCGGTCCGCCCACAGCGGCCGCCAGAGCCCAGCGCTGGATCCCGCCGTGAGCGCTGACCACGGCCCAGGGGCGCACGCTGTCCCCGCAGAGCAGTCCGCGGGCTCGAGGGTGTGGCCCGAGCCCGACTGTCACCCGGGAGTCTGATGACGGAATCCACGCCCACCAGGGGAGGTGGAAAGTGTTTATTATTAACTATTATTATTATTATTATTATTATCATCATCATCATCATTATTATTATTATGACTGCTATTGATTACGATAGCATGAAACAAGCTCGACCCTTGAAGCATAGCCACGGTGACGAAAAGCAGTGCGACCCAGCAGAGCGAGCACCAGGATGGCAGAAATCCCTCCTTGCCCAGAGGGGTCCCCGTGCTCCCCAAGCCCGGTGCTCCTGGCCCGCGACACGGGGAGGCGGAGGCTGTAGGGCCGTCCCAGGAAGCTCGTTCTCACCGGCCCCGGCCACACTCGGCACCACGGTTAAGTCGCCGTCATCTGGGTAGGACCCGGGATGCCCGTAAGCTTTTGACGCCCCCATGGGCGGCCAGACGGAGAGCGATTACACCGCCCGAAGGTCCCTCCGGCTCGGACGCCCCACAGACTACGCGCCCAGCGGTCCTTCCTCAAGGCGCACGCACGCAGTCCGCGTGGTGGGCTGCGGTGCTACCTCCTCCTCGCTGGCCTCTGCGAGGACGATGCGTTGAAAGGGGCAGAGAGAGCGCGAGGCACGGAGGACTTTGCGCCCCCCCCCGCCCCCACCCAGAGTGGCGTTGCAGGCTGAAGGCTCTGCATGCCCTCGGTGTGGCCCGAGCACTCAGTGGCCAGCCACCTGAAGGTTTAATCCCCCGATGGGGTGTGTTCCCTCCTGACAGCAAGGGCCTCTGGTTCCAAGGAGAGAATAAAACCTCCCCTCAAATCTAAGGCTGGTTTTGCTGCCACGGGGGTGTCCGCAGGCGTTAGAGCAACAGGCGCTTAGCCCTGGTGGAGGCCGGGGGTGGACGGCAGCCGAGGGGCTCATGCGTCCAGGGCAGGTGCGGCCGGGCAGCTTTGCTGGGCCTTCTGAACGGGAAGGAGGAGCCCACCACCCACGCGCCCACCGCATGCCCATCCGTGGGCGCTGAGTCGGTGAGCGGAGGACCCCCATGGCGGCCACGCTTTTGAGATGAGGACGTGTCACGAGCCGCAGACCCTGCGAGCTCCGCCCCGCGTCCTGACGGCTCGAGCGTCTGCACTCGCGCTGGACGACATGTCCGTGTGTGCGTGTGCATGTGTGCATGTGTGTGCACATGTGTGTGCACGTGTGTGAGTGTGTGCTTGTGTGTGCATGCACGTGTGCGTGTGCAAGGCCTCCGTGTGCACATGGGCTGGAGGGGGAGGGAACGCAGCGCCCGTGAACTGTTAGCACACGGCGGTGGCCGGCTGGCGGCGGGGGCAGCGTGCTTGCTGTGGGGGGCGGGGGAGCTGGGGCGCAGTGCTCCCTCAGCCCCGTTTGCTCCTCCAGCTCCAGCCTTCGCTCAGAGGCTCTGCACAGGGCGGGGGGTGGGGCAGGGGTGGGGTGGGGGAGCTGGGGGTGCAGTGGTGCATTTGGAAGAGGAAGACGCTGCATTTTAGCCTCCCAAGGGCATGGACGCTGTCATTGGTGGCTGTGTATCGGCCCCTCCCGTCACCCTCCTCCTTTCTGGCTTTTTGTCCTCGTTGTTGTTAACGTGTATCTTTCTGCACAAACTGGTTCAAAGAGGGAAACAAAGAAACACAATGAAATGTGTCAAACAGTTCGCTTCCCCCCTCCCCCCCGTCCGTGAGACAGACCGATCGAACCCAGGAGAGGTCACAGCCAGGCGTCCCGGCGTCAGGCGGCGCGGCTCTGAACTTGGCCTTGAATGCTGTCCCTTCGGAGAACGTTCTTCGTGTCTGTTTAACCAACGTTCAAAAAATTATTAATTTGGCTCTTTATTCGGTAACATTAAAAGCTGGAAGTTAATAAATATTTTATGATTCTCGAGCTCCAATGCGTATCTGAGTGATACGGAGGGCTGAAGGCTCGAGGGCAGGGAACAGGCCTCCTGTTCCAGAATCTGCAGAATCGATGGGACGCGGGCTCCCGCTGACCCAGCAGGACTGCGGCTGACGCCGGCGGGAGCGGGCGGTCTCTGCGGACGGACATGGCGCGGCCGGGGACCCCGGTGATGCCTGGCAGATCTGCGGGTGACAGAGCCTCTTACCTCCTCTCCCATCCCCTCCCCTCCTCTCTCCTCCCTCCCCTCTCCTCCCCTCCCCTCTCCCGTCTGTGTCCACACTGACGTTTACGATCACGTGGGAATCGCTGGGGTCCCACCCGCCCTGCTTCTCGCTGGTTTGCGTGTGCTTCTGTCACGTCTCCCGTGCTGGCCCCATTACCCGAGGACACCAGGAAGGTCCGTCCCTCAGTCGTTTCCTTCCCCCTGTACCTGAGTGAACAGCGGGCGGCGTGGCCGCCGGCCGTCGTATGCACGCAGACGTCACGCGTGCTCTGTTTATCACTCACCTCTGAACCCGCCCAAATCTGGCCCGCGCCAGAGGCAACGGTCCCCCGAGGGCTCCTGGGCCCCCGGCATGGTGCGGGGGGCACCCTGGGGTGCCGTGGGATAGAGGCACAGCCAAGCGCTGACTGAGCTCGCTGCCCGGCCGGGGACCGTGTGACAGCCGGGCATGATGGGCCAGGGGACGCCAGTGAGCTACTGAGACACCCCGACAGGTGGTTCACGTCTCCTGGGAGGCGGGGAGCGGGTCCCTGGTGGAGAAGGCTGGGGTGCGAGGTGTCGGTTTGAGGGGTGGGACAGACTTGGATGCAGGCGGGTATATGCTGCTCCGGCCAGCGGGGCGGGTGCCGGAGGCTGCGGGGAGCTGAAGCGAGGGGGTGACCGAGGTGACGGAATGTGCCAGGAGGTGTCCCTGGGCGTGAGGGCCTCAGAGCCACTGCGCTGAGCGAGGCCCCTGCATCACGAATGCATCTTCCCTCGGGGGTTCGGTAAATAACACTTGGGGATAATCCCTCCCGTCTGTGTGCGTGTGCGTGTTGTGTGTGTGTGCATGTGTGTGCATGCATGTGTGCGTCTGTGTATGTCTCTGTGTGTGTGTGCCTGTGCGTGTGTGTGTGAGTGTGCGTGCATGTGTGTGTCTGTGTGCATGTGTGCGTGTCTGTGTGTGCGCATATGTGTGTGTGCATGTGTGTGTGTGCATGTATGCATCTGTGTGTGTCTGTGTACGAGTGTGTGTGCGTGCGCATGTGTGTCTGTGTGCGTACGTGTGTGTCTGTGTGTGTGTGTGCGTGTGAGTGTGCGTGTGTGTGCATGTGTGTGTGAGTGTGCGTGCATGTGTGTGTCTGTGTGCGTGTGTGCATGTGTGCACGTGTGTGCATGTCTGTGTGTCTGTGTGCATGTGTGTCTGTGTGTGTGCGTGTGTGTGTGCGTGTGCGTGTGTGTGTGCGTGTGTGCGCGTGTGTGCGTGTGTGCATTAAGGTGCACAAAGCCGGAGGGTCCTAGGCAGGTCTCAGCGTCCGTCGCCGTGGAGGGCACAGCCGGCCCCACACGCAGCCTGAGGCCCTTCTCCTTTGAGGCTACTTCCACGCCAATTCCAGTGCCAGGTGGAAAGTGTGTGCACAATTCGGCTATAAATAAGCAGCGCATTATCCGTCCGTATTCTCTCGGGCCGGCTTCCGTGCACGACCTGAGCGTGCAGCTGCGCGCTGCTGCCCTTGGCGGGGAAGAAGAGAACGAGGGGAAGACAGCGTCCGTCCGTGCCGCGACCGCGTTCCTGTTCCGCCGACTGTCTTCTGTCATTTTTCGCTTCGCATCCTGCTCCCTTGTGTGTCTCACGGGGAGGCAGGGGTTGGACGTTTGTTGCTCAGGTGAAGACTGAAACAGAGGGGCGGGGCTTTGGCAGAAGCCTTGAGTGGCAGGTGACGATGTAAGAGGCAGAGGAAGGAGATGGAGGGGATGCAGGACGCAGGTCGATTGATCGACGGGCGCAGACGGCGTGGGTCTCGGGAGGGCATTGCAGACACGGAGGCTGCGTGACGAGCTCGGGGGGCCACCGAGAAGCTGCACCCCTTCCTCAGCTGCGTCCCTCACGCACCCCGGCACCCCACCGGTCCATGCGAGCGGCAGGGGGAGGCCCGGTGGGGTTCCCCGGGACTCCGGGCCCTTCTTTCCTCATCTATCAGAGACGGTTGGAACACCCCCCAAAAAACGCACGCGAGTCAGGTTTTCTGTTGAGAGACGCTGGAGGCAGATGCAGCGGTGTTTGCACCGGACGGTGACGGTGCTAAGTGACACGGCCCCGTTCGCTGAACACGCTTCACCCCGCGTGACGCGCATTCCAGCCGAACGCATCCTCCTCGTCACGTGCATGACGTCACTTCAAGGGGACGCCCCCGGTGTCTCTCAGACATAGGGTGCAGACCGAGCTTTCTGGGGTGCAGCCAGGCAAAAGCAGAGAGAGCTGGAGAGTGAGGAAGGCAATGGGGCCCGGGGGGTACACTCCGCTTGCCGTCTGCACCTCGAAACAGCGTTTCGTTAGAAAATCAAAGACTTTTCTGGGGGGACTATCAAGGTGAAAATGTGGCATTACAACCCCCGCATAGCACACGTGCAAAGGTCCCCACTGACTGCCTGCACCCTAAAATCCAGGGCTCAATGCCGGCTGCTTCGCTTCATCATCGCAACCGTGGAAACGCAGGCGGACGCCCCCCCACCCCACCCCGAGGTGCTGCGCTCACCGCTGCAGAGTCATCTTTCCGTGGGACTGAGGAGCTGTAGGATGGAGGGGATGCACTGTTTGCGTTTATATCTTATGTGGCATGGGACCAATTTACGTGATTTTGAAGAAAATAGAACAGTCACAGTAAACGTATACGCGGGGTGTGTGATGCCGGTGAGGCCAGAGCAGGCCAGGCCCCTGCTGGGCTCCCCGCAGCCCTGTCACGGTTAAACTGGACACGGGAGGACAAAAAAAGCTTTTATCTACTAAGACCTCACGGCTGCGTT